>SKCR01037988.1:0-78417 GCA_019454045.1 Zanthoxylum bungeanum | reverse complement strand
TGTGTGTTGTGATTTTCGTGTGAGTTGTGTGTATATTATGTGTATGAGCCAGCCTCTCATGTCTTGGTAGGGGTTGTTATATAGAGAAGGGCTATGGTTTCACCTTGTCTCACAAGGAAGGGATTATGGCATTAAAAGGAGGATTTGATTTGGTATTCACACAAGGAAAGGATTTAGATGAGGGGGGACAAACCTTGGCTAGATTAGGAAGTTAATATCTTTAGTTTGTTATGATTGATTTTAATTAGGCATGACATCTTTTTAATTTAGTATGTTGATTTGGTAGTTAGGAAGTTAATATATTTGATTTATCTTTATTAGGTATGATTATATTTATGTTTTATTTAATTGGTAAATGGTTTAATTATTTTATTTCATTTAATTTAATTTCCCATGTGTTTTAAATGTGTTTTAAGTGGGCTTGGGCGTGTGGGCCAAGGCTTGGGCGAATTGGCTTAATGTAGGCTAGCAGTTTAGTGGGTAAAACCAGAATTACCGACAACCGTTCGAACGCCTCCTCAAACGTGGCACGAACGGCCAAGCATCTGTTTGGAGTTCGAACGTATACACGAACGCAGCCGAACGAAACAATGAACCTTATTTATTCTGAATTTCCCCTTCCGATGTCCGTTTTCCGTGACCTCCGTGACTTAAAAGGTAGTGTCTCTAAATGAGACTCATCATAGGGACTTATGTGCAAAAAAATGCAGTGCCTACACTCCTCATTACTCAATTTACCAGGTCGGGTCAGTAGAAATGACTTTACTTCCCTCACATTCTCTTCAAAGAATTCAAACCAACATTAAACTCCTTTGTCGCTTTAGTTATGTGCATGTAGAAATATAGATGAATAGTTTCCTTTGATAAAAGTCTGAACTGTTATGAATTTTTCTAGCTTGTATCTTCTAATGATCACCTTCCTAAGTTTCTTTATTTCTGATAAAGCTTCCTCAGCTGTATGTGGCCAGGCCTCAGTTGGCTTACTCTAAATCTCAGTCCCATTGTTACAAGCACAAAATATATCCAAAAAACCTTGGTTCAGTCTCCATCTGCATAAATATAACCAAATCTGATTCTTTTTATCGGGTCGGTTCTTCATCTGCACCTCGGGCTCTGATCCTATGTCTGACTTCGTATCATCATGAAGATCTTGGACTTTCATCTTATTCAGTGCCAAAAACCTATTCTAATCTACCCCTCTACCCCTCTTCAGCCTTCAGAGTTTTCTCGGGGCAAAAAAATCATCATCAACATCTGTCCCATAGTTCTCGGTATCAATGAGTTGGTGAGTGATGCCGGGGAGGGAACTTCAAGAAAGATGGTGGTTCCGTCTTACGCTGATGTTTAATCTTGATCAAATCCAGAATCTAAGTCTACCCAACCTCGGAACGGGTTCCACGATAGTAAGTTTCAGTGCTCTATGTAAAGATCCACGTCGGGTTCATAACCCTGACCTAGCACTTGTGCTTCTGATCCATAAATCAGAAATCTATCCTACTATGCCTCCTCAAACTGAAGAAAATGACCTGAACTAACTCTGGTCAATCCATCCCTTAACTTCTCTGCTTGAAGAAGCTCATCTTGTGTCATCTCACACTGATGTAATCTCTTTAAATGCTGCAATCCCAGAAGGAAATGACTTGAAAAGATCTTTAAAATAAAAACAAACAATGTGGGAAATCTCCCATCGTTCCATCGCACAGAAATGGAGCCTCGGCGGGACATAACCCAACCTCGAACTGATCTAACAAAGAGAGGCTTTGGGGGAAGATCGACCCCAAGCCATCTAAGTCACTTGGTCGCAAGGGAATTATACCTTTGCGCCAAAACACAGTAATTGGGCCTCGACGGGACATAACCCCAAGCCATCTAACCCTCCAGGATTATTCGAGCTTGGAACCGTAGGTAATTTTGGTCTCTGTACTAGCTCGATATACTATAGCACATTAAAAATAATTGGACGTCAAATTATATACTCACATATGTATATATTATTAATATGATTAATAATATTTTTTATCACATTTTAAACTATATTAAATTATATATAGTTTTTATAATTATGTGATAATTAAACACATGTTATTAAATTATATATGATATCATTTAATAAAGGTCAAATTTGAAATTTCCAAATTTTGGGTTTTGGAAACCCTTGGAAAGTTAATACAATTTAATAAACTCCTTGGTCGCTTTAGTTATGGCATGTAGAAATATAGAGGAATAGTTTCCTTTGATAAAAGTCTGAACTATTATGATTTTTTTCTAGCTTGTATCTTATAGTGATCACATTCCTGTATTTCTTTATTTCCAATAAAGCTTCCTCAGGTGTATGTGGTCGGGCCTTAGTAGGCTTACTCCAAATCTCACTCTCATTGTTACAAGCTCAAAACATATCTCCCGACAACCTTGGGTTAGTCTTCCCCCAAAGCCTCTATTTGTCAGATCAGTTCAAGGTTGCGTTACGTCCCGTCGAGGCTTCATTTCTGTGTAATGGACCGGTGGGAGTTTTCCCTCATTCTTTGTTTTTGTTTTACAGATCTTTGCAAGTCATTCCCTTCTGGGATTGCAGCATGGCAAGAGCTTACATCAGCCCGAGATGACACAAAATGATCTTCTTCAAGCAGAGAAGTCGAGTGATGGATTACAAATCCATGAATTATACACAGATTTTAAGGTTTACAATATAAGTCTTAAAAAAATACAAATGATGACACAAATGTCTGGACCAACCCGAAAATAATTGTGGCACGTGGATAAAATCTAGTACTGCTACTACTATGCTTGCGGACTACCTGGAATATTTGGGAAAAGGAGAGTGAGCTTAAAAAGCTCAGTAAGTAAAACACTCATATTATCAACATGACCTCACCAACAAAATAAGGATATATATATATATATATATAATATAATATAATATATGAAAATAGCATATATTATAATATCATCTCAACAATCATCCCACAACAATACAAACATCCATCAAACATGGTTGCTAATCCGGGTCCAGTATAATAGTGGATTGAAACCAATGGGAGAGTACCTCATCACAACTCCCAAGGTTTCCCACCATATCAAAGCCAATGGGAGAGTACCTCATCACAATTCCCAAGGTTTTCCATCATATCATCTCACGTAATGTATCATCATATCTCATCTCATTACCGACCACTATCGTACTATAGGCACTGCATTTTTACATAAGTCTCAATGATAAGTCTCATATGGTGGCACTACCCGATAAGTTACAGAAGTCGCGGGAAACGGATGTCGGAATGGAAAATTCAGAAATCAAAACCTTGTTGGACTTAATTCGTTTGCTTAGCTTCGAGTTCGCTCGTTGGACTAATTTGGAGGATCTATTGTTTATTCTTGTCACCAAGGCGATAAAAGTCTAAGAGGCAAGGGTATTTAAGAGAGTTCGCTCCACCCTCCCTCTGGGGAATCTTCAATAAGAAATCCATTTGACAGTCATTCATGTATCATCACTCGTTGGCACGTACCTTAGCGTATAAAAAAGGGTGCGCTCACTTGGTGGTCCGAACCCTTGAGTAGGGAGACATAATTGTGGGAAATCCTTCGCCGACGGGAGCCTTTGTCTACACTCCTATAAACCCACATGTGAACCATAGTTGTATGACCAATAGAAGCCATCCCTTTATGCTTGTGTTTGGGACTATCATCATCTGGATTCATTTGGACTTTTTGTCATGAGCTGTGAGCTTGTTGGGCCATTTAAATTGGGACGAGATTGTATCTTATGACGATTGGGCCGAAAGTTTCTAAAATGCCGATAGACCACTTTTTGTTTGGACCCCCTATCATTTGAGGTTGTTTAGCCACGTTATCGCAAAAGTGTAAACTTGTTGGGCCTTTTTCAACTGGGACAAGTTTGTACCTCGCAATAATATGATTGAATGCTTTGAAATGATAACGGGCCAACTTGTATGAAAACCTAGATGGGCATAGAAAATCCAAACATGATCCAAGTATGCCAGAAGCATGAGTCCAATATCTGTACTGGCTTTCATCCATAAATGATACGCATTGTTATGACATATTTGTATACTTTTGGACGCTTCTAAGTTTATCCCCATGACCACGGTTGCTGAAAGCCCAATTCATCGTTTCTAGACAATGGCATAATCCCATAATCGACTCAGTCCATATTGTAAATGGGTGGTCTTTGTCTTTTACCGATGGAAAGGGATAGAAGCAGCCAAGGTTCACCCCGTAGCATAGGAGAGAACGATTTTGTGTACCCCACATTGGTACATAAAATAAGCCATACCTAGGACAGAAATGGACTTACCACGAGTGTGGGAGATATAAGGTTGGAAGGATATATGTTGTTTTGACAACCACGTGCATCTCATGCATCTCATTCATAGACGCATCATGTTAACCCCCGTGTCTTAAAAGCCATCATAGATAACCGTTGGGTTAGGGGTAAAAGAAGACTTGTCAAGAAGAGTTTAGCAAACATGGATATCGGGGAAAATGAAACCGAGGGACAGAAAACTTTACAGCAAGGATAGAAAGACCATTGTGAAAAAAAAGAAAAAAAAAGGAAGAAAAAAAAAAAAAAAGAAAAAATTGTTTGTTTTTAGTCCTTAATAGTTAGACATGAGTCCGATGATGAAATCCTTTGCTTTAGAGAGAAATCTTAGAAACGATAAACTCATGATGTGTTTTTATCTGATACTTTGAGTAATTGATCTATGTTAGACTCGTAAGCACTTGATTATGGTTCTTAGTAGTGAAAACCTGAATAGTTAGCAAAGTGACTAGTTGAAGAAATTGTAGGTCGGTGAATGACCGTTCGCCTAAATTTCTATCCTAATTTGCTTGTGTTATGATATGTTGTATGGTTGAAAATAAAGAAAGCGTGAAGCTACCCATGGGCGAGTATTAGGACCACCATGATGAGAAATGCTACTAAAAAGTATGTGTGTTGAAAAAAAAAAGAGAAAAAGAAAAGAAAAGAAAAGAAAAAGAAGTTGAAAACGAAAAGAAAAAAAAAAAGACAAAAAGAAAGAAAACCATATCACAATGAGCATAGAAAAGCAACTACAGGGTATAATTGAGACATTTAGGTTGGTTTGACCCATCGAACCCAATTTTTTGACGAAATCATTGAGTTGGCTTACCTGTGGATGAATCTGCAAAGGAACCTTTGCGCGCACACACTTTGAGTCTGGCTTAGATAATTTATTCAAAAACATGGATTTGAGTTGCATTGAACATTTTGAAGGTTCTCTGGTTTCAATACTCGGCATTCTTTGAGGATGATAATATGTATAACTATTGAGACTATTTCATAAAAGGCAATATAGTATGTTGATATGGAACGTCACATCACATGACCTACTTTGACCTAATGCAAGTAGCAAAAAGCAGAAGCTAAACCAAGTCTGGGGGCGACCAATCTACCACCTCGCGAATAAGGGACATAATGGAATCTTGAGTCATGGGACTGTTGGACAATTATGACCTATAGCGTCACTATTTGTACAAATCACGGTGTTGTTGTACAAATTAACTATGTGACAAAGGAGATTGCTGTAACATCCCGGGTTGTTTTAAAGTGTTTACGTGAATTTTATTTTTCGCGCGTGAGGCCGCGCCCGAATGCGAAGTCTATTTTTGGTAAAATGGAAACTTTCACAAGAGATTAGTTATAGAGTAATAATGAATTAAATTGAAGGACCAAATTGGGAATTTCTATACTAGTATAAATAATAAATTCTAGAAATTTCTACAATAATTGCCCATATTCTAGACACACACACAGGTGTGATATATACTCACTCACACGTATAGAATATAATTACCACACACGGCACAATATGCACAAGACACACACAAAAAAAAAAAAAAATCAGAAAAGAAGAGGGAAAGATCGAGAACAAGGAAGAAGAAGTGGAAAGCTGAGGAGAAGAAAAAAAGAAAGCCGAAAACAGCAGGGATCGGGAAGAGAGAAGTGAAGGAGAAAGAAGCATAACCGAGAGAGAAGCAGGCTGAGCAGGAAGAAGTAAAGCCGAAACTAAAAAAAAAATAATAAATAAGAAAAAAAAAAAGAGCAGAGGTCGTGTGCAAGGAGAAGGTTGAGGCAGTAAAGAAAGACCGAGAAAGAGGGATCCAAATGGGTAAGTATATTGTGTTAATGATTTCCTTGAGACTGTTGGTTCTTGATGTGTTTGGGTTAAATTGGATGATAGGAAGTTAGATCACTCAAATTCTGGTTTCTAATTATGAGATTGAAAGAAATGGTTTTGATTGAAGAAGGGGGAAGGATTCGACAGCCCTAGGGAATTTAGGGGATTTTGAAATTTTAATGTAAATTGTTAATGTCTAATTGAAATTGTTAATAAGTAAAGTAATTAGTATTCATGTTATTATTTTTAAGTCAATTATTACATGTAAGATACTTCAGCCTTAAAAAGATTTATTATCAGAGAAACGGAGGATTCATTACAAGTGCTAATATAAGTGGTAGTGAATAGGAAATAATGAAATCTTCTTTGTTATAATAAAAAAAAATAAAAAAAAATTAAAATTAAAAGAGGAGATGTATTTGGGGGAAATAATTTTTGCTTGAGTTTTCTTTTAGATGATTCAAATTTCAAAATATATTCATGTATTTGGAATTAGACCAATTTTGAGACTAATCTTTTGTTGATAATATCATTTTCTTAAAGTAATTTTCATGGGTATGCTCTAAGTCACTTTTAAGATACTTTAGTTTGGTTCTTGTGGTTTTGCATTCTTAGATATTGAATTGATGAATTTTCTGTGTTATATAATTGGCTGCATGAATTAAATGGGTGCTTGCTATTATATTGGTTAATAATAAAGTAGTGTTCCATTGTATAAATATATATATGCAATATGATTTTGGTAACAAGAGCTTGAATAAGTACCACATTGAAATTGACTTTGATAAATGCATTGAAGAAATTACTTGTATCATGACAAAGCCAAATTCTTGTGTTGTGTCAATTTATCCAGATTGTTTTTTTTAAGAAACAACATATGCTTATATCGAATGTGTTGGTAACTTTAGTCAGAGTGTTAATACACACAATGCTTGCTATTTTTATGAGATTGGGTTGTTAAATTAAGATTTTTATAAATTGATAATTTTGGAAAAACAGTCAAGTAAGCCTATTATTAAAGTAAATGTTATTTTGTGATTATAAGAAATTAATCAGTAAGGTAAACAAATGAATAAATTGAAAATAGTAATTTATAGATTCATGTACTTGTAGTATTTAAGCTTAGTAGGTTGAATAAGGAAAGATAATATTATGTATGTAAAAGGTACATTAGATTGCTTATGTTTATATTGTGGTGGCGATTGATATCACAAGTGAACTTGTTTAGCTGCCTATGAAGTATAGTGATGATAGAGAAAATATATAGGTTATAATTGTTAAAGATAGTAATATTAAAGAAATAGGATTCGCATGTCACTAATTATAAGTATCGACAGACATATGCATGTACACACATGATAACAGATATAGGCACATAAGAAAGGAACATGCTTGTAAATGTGTTAGCATTTTTAGAAAATTGAGTCAAAACTAAGAAGGTTTTTGAAATTTAAAGTGTTTTAAAGAATAATTTCAAATGTTTTTGAAAGAAATGTATTTCAGAAAATTGATTCTTCCGTTTTGAGACACAGAATATGATTTTATGTTTTTCGGGGCATGAGGTAAAAACTCACCCCAATATGTAACTGTAACACCCCGCCAGAGGCAGGATGCTACCGGCAGGAGACAGGATTGACCCATCTCCATAAGCCTCTGAATCAACTGAAAAATTCGGCATGATGTATCCTAAAAACTGGATAACCTGGATCACAGTCCAGCATCAAAGGCAATCCAAGAAAACATCAAAACAATAAAAGGACCTCAGGTCCAAATAAAACTCATCAAAACCACAACCTAAGGGCTTTGTGCCCACATCATCTATCAACACTCAAGGGCTCTGTGCCCACAACATCACATGCAATCAAAACTTTAAATTATTAATACAAACCACTTGCTCAGTACAATAAAATAAAACAATAAATCAAATATCCTAATCCTCTAAAACATTTCCCAAGACACTTGCGAGGGTGACTGCCGCTTGGGTAATCCACGTCTCGAGAATGACTTCCAAAGCCGATATGATTGACCAATCTACAAGTCATCCTGCAAAACTGGCAAACTGGTTTGGTGTGAGTTTTAAAACTCAGTAAGTAACCCTGCTAGTAACACAACAAACAAGTCAAACATATCAGCCGTTTATCAGATTTACTAAGTTACTTTAAATTCGAATTATTAATTTGTTATTATTCCTTATTCTTAACTCTTATCAAAGTTTCACATTTTCATATTAAATATATGTTAATCTAATAGCTAACGTCTAAAGTATACAAAGCAAATCGTATATATCTATACTTTTATCACAATAGTCTAACTTTGAAATATCATCAAATCGCTATGTTAAATAAACTTTTCTCAATACCAAATCAAGCCTTTCTTAACTTCCTTTAATTACAACATTACTACAATGACTTAACACTCAAGATTCATATACATTTACACATACCTTATCACACATCTCTTATATACATGCCAAAAATGATTCTAAAGTTCTTATACACATATCTGCATACGAATACAGCTTAACAAACGCACTTTATAACATCTAACACACTTTAGTTTCCAAATTCATTACTTAATTTCACATAAGCATTCGTTATCCATATAATCAACGAGCTCCATCAAACACGTACATACACACAGTCACACAAACAATCATCATACAACTAATCATGACGCAAACTTAACAACCAATACATCACAAGGCATACAATCAAACAATAGATACATATCACGGCACACCAAGTTTGTCACGCGACTCCTCATACATAAGTACATTCATAACAAACATTCCAAAACACGACTCAAACACTCACGTACAAACATATGTTTCAAACATATGAATACACCTCTTGTTATCAAATTCAAATGTCATACCTTTAATAATTCTCATAGCTTATCCTTTATTGATCAAACATAATCATTCAGGATCTCTATCTAGGAACATTTGATATAACATCTTTATCAACTGAACATATTCAACCTATACGTATCTTAGTACCATATGCATATACGAATACATACTCATATATTTATACATTTTCATATTTATTCACATACACAATTCATATCGTTACAGATTCATACCTTTATGTACATTCATACATACACATAGTCATTAACATCATTAAACCTCTTACTTTATATTATGCTAATAACAAAAGCCATACCTGCGATGATCGTTTCACTTAGCTACACATAACCTCGAACTGCTGCTCAAACTACTTCTTAACTATCTTCTGTTTTACCTAACATATTAATCATCTATACATGTATATATGTAAAATCAAGATACGAAATCACACATTAAGCTCTCATCGCATGAGTTACTTACCTGGCTTCGCGAGCGCCGAAGATCCTAGTCAAGTCTGTCAAAATAAATGACGAAAAGCCGTCAGACACACGACTTACAAAGTTCTCGACCAAACTACTATAAAATTCTAAATCTCTTCAAAATGATCAAATCAACTCGATTTCAATACATTCAGTTTCAGTATTCTTAGAACATCACTAAAATCTATTCCAAGCCACTAGTTCACTTAAATTCCCGATTTTACACGTTCTTAGAAAATCTTCCGAAAAAGTTTCCGCAAACGCTACGGAAAGGTCTCAAACCCTCCGAACCATCCCGGATTTATCCAAACATGTTCGTAATATCAAAAATAACTCATAACTATTATCAAAACCAAAATACATCTTTATACGCAAAAACTCACTTTTCCCAAAACTTACATATTCTATTGGATCGAGCAAATCTAATCTTTTTTTCCCCGGATTCAACCACATTAATCGTTTTAACATATTAAAACATATCCAATTCATTTTATGCTAATTCCCTACACTACGGAACTACTGGAAACATCCGAATATAAAACTATAAACTTTAAAATGACGAATTCTACACGGAGATTCGTACCAAAATTCCGAGGCCATATTCGGACTCCCATCGGCCATACGAACGCGCTGGTGCGATCGGAATTTCGATCGGAGCTACTGTTCATCGCGGGTTACTATTCAACCACCGCTTCTTTCCTCGTTTCGCGTGCAACCGGTCGTTGTTCGGCAAAATCGATTTCACATACTCGTAGTACTCGTCGAGGGCTTCGATTTGGTAGGTGGTTCGGGCCGTGAAACGAACCGACGAGCCGGGATCGGGAAACCCATTGCCGCGACTTTCTCTCCCTTCCTGCGCCGATTCCGGCGACCCTATGCCCCCATAAGGAAGGGTATTTTCGGAAATCATCAATTTTGAAGCCCTTCTGGCGTGATTTTCGAAAAGTGTTCAACACGAAAGTTGTTCGTCTCGGAAAAACGAGTCCGATGGTTCAAGAATCAACCCAATCGGAGTTCGTTTACTACTTTCGTGACCAAAACTGTAAACTTTACACTTAATATAAATATCGCGTAACTGATTCCTTGAAACGACGAGTCTACTGATGCGACAACTCTTCACTTTAAAATATTACAATCTATTTTCCAGTATATAAACACTGATTTTCAATTACCATCGTGATCTAAATCCTTAACTTTAATTCGATAACCTTCCTGAACTTTTCCGAAAAACCCGGGATATTACAGTAACTTGAGATTCAGTTGGAATTGACGGATATTATGGAATTGACGGATTCAGACGCATGTGCACATGTGGAGGACTGAGGGGACGCTCTCAGATCCTCGAGCCGGGGCTAGGGGGATGAGCGATACAAAACGCCCCTAGACCCCACAGTTTGAGCTTGGGTGGTAGCATAGATCCGCACCACCCCAGTTCCAGATTGTGGCTTGGGGGACGGCGATACGTAACGCCCCAATACCACTAGATATGAGATAGTAGTGGCATGCTTTGGGGGACGGCGATACGTAACGCCCCAAAGTCATGGATTTGCACTTCTGCCTCCAGATAGGCGTATGGGGGACGACGATACGTAACGCCCTCATACGTCCAGATTTTCAGACCGAGACACAAAACTCAGAGAAAGTTTTCAGTTTTCAAAAGATATAGATTTCAGATTTCAGTTTTCAGCATAATGTTTTCAGAAATAGACTTTGAATTCAGCTTTCAGAAACCAGAACCTCAAGAACAGTTTTTCAGAAAGATTAAGTTTCCAAAATAAATTTTTGATAAAGATGTTTTGATAACATGTTTTGAAACTAAAAGAGAGTATACTTTCATCATGTATATTGACCATATATATCTTAGAAATCATTTAAGTTACACATGGTTGACATGGTGCATGATTGCATTAGCATTCCTATACGTATAATTGGTCAATGTTTGTGTGAGTAGTTTGTTTACATAAAAAGAATCAATTATAATTATTAGTGCATGATAACATGGCTACGTATGCATACATATACAATTGATGATAGTATAATGAATGCTTGAAAGAATGAATATGCTATAGATTCGATTTGTTGATATTTCAAAGTGATAAAAGAAAGATAACTATAGTAAAAATCGGATTTGGAGCTAGTAAAGGATTAAGTACGGAAAATAATAAGTCAGCACAGTAGCGCTGCGAAAGCTAGTGTTTTGAGTTTTGCAGGTTGGTGATCCGATCGATCGACCACAGATACCAGATCTTGAGGAGCCGAGTAGCAGCGTTGCAGTCAGCCAGTCACCAGATCTTGGGTGGATAAGGGTCAAGTTGTTTATGAGTTTATTTGTAAAGAAATTGAGTTGTATAAGTTGAAAGTTTGTAAAAGTTTTTGTTTATACGTATTTTCAGGCACAGAGCCCAGTTGTGTATTTTCAGGCACGGAGCCCAGTTGTGTAATGATTTGAGTGTATTGTTTTAGTGCATTATATGTGTTGGCCCTTTAGGTTGTATTGTGGAGCTAGACTTGATCCAGGTTGCTCGATTTTTAGCAGAGGTTATGCCAAAATTTCGTCAGTCAGAGGCTTATGGAGTCAGGATTAGCCTGTCTTTCTGCTGGTAGCATCCTGGCTTAGACGGGATGTTACAATTGCACTCTCATCATTTGTGATTAGATCACCTAGATGTATAAATGATGAGAGGTCCCTATGATTTGTTCCTGGACGGAGAATGAAATGAGACAGTATCAGTCCACGAAGGATAAATCATTAAATATCCATAGTCAGAGTATTATCGAGATTGGACATCGATAAATACGTAAAAGACTAGTATTACACTTGTGCGCGTTTGTGAGAGCACAACGACATAGTTCTCATATATTTGGGTATAGGATACTCATGCAAGTGTAGTAGGAGGTTGTGTTTCACCGATGGTATGGGAAACAGCTTCGCTCTGGATGGGCCCCCCGCGGAATCCCATTGGTAGTATGATCATGTGTCTATGGGAGTCTGCAATCAGGGAAGGTGTATTTGGTCTTAACCTGAGACTTACACCGCTAATACATACGACAATCAATATACTTTAGTTGAGGTCGTCCAGGGCTTTAACCGGTTCTGTGTACGCCAATGCTGGGTATATTGAGAATCGTAGTGTGTTGGGTGTGATGTCAAGACGAAAGTGTCACTCCAGTCATATGGAGATGATGGTCACGTAGGATACGGAACTTGTTCTCTTAAATGATCGAGCTATCGGGATATTATGACAAGGTCATGAATATCCGATTATAGAGACTAGTTACCAGACATCTGATATGTGCTTCGTACGGGGCAGACACAATTCCAGCCCCAGGCCTAGCACGTGAACATCCGATACTGGACAGAAATACGCAATACTTCGGTATACTACGCTTGATATAGATCACATATTCCTATAAGGATATTTCCGGAGAATTGGGTAGGTATGACGCTTTGCTAGAAGCCAACCTTGTCTTGAAAATCGGTATAAACGTAGTACGAGGTACTTACGTGTTCGGATAGTCCGATGACCGTATTTACTGCCAACATATCCGGGGATCTCATGGGTCCCTTCCGAAGATTCACCAATGATGTATAACTCGTACTTTATTAATCTGGGATTAATTAGAAGAGAGCGAAAATTAATCTGGGATTAATTAAGGAGATATTTTATCTGGGATAAAATATTAATTAAAGAGAGAGAACGATTAATTTGGAATTAATCGATTAAATAATATATTCGATATATTATACGAAATTGGATTTCGACGCGGAATTGAAATTAGATTTTAATTCGGGCGAACGAATTAATTTAGAATTAATTCGTTAGCGACATGAATAGTGATTTCGCTAGGCATAATCATTTAATTGCGACGCAACAGAAAACTCATTAATTTAGAATTAGCGAATTCGAGCCCGGGTTTATTTACGAGCGCATTCACATTTCGAATTCGAGTACGGCACGCAAGTCAAATCAAGCGTCAAATCGCTAGTCACAACAAGCGTCAAATCACATGTCACTTTGAGTGATGTGACAATTTGATTGCTTTTTGACTTTTGCTTTTTGATTTTTCGTATTTGAAAATTAAAAGTGGTAAATGGTTTTATTATTTTGGAAATATAAAAAAAATATACACTTTTTTTTTTTGACTCTCTCTCTCCCATTTTTACGGTTTCTTTGAGAAACCATTTTCCATCCTCTTTCTCTCTTCTTCTCTCACGGTTTTTAGCCGATTTCTTTCTTCTGTTTTTTTCCGAATCAAGAAGAGAATAAAAAGAAGAAGAGAAGTGCTAGCACACATTGGGTTATATTATGGTGATAGGGAAACTAACACATGAGCATGGAACCATTTTGGAGCTTGAAGCTTGGAGCTTCAATGGAGTCTTCAATGGCCGATTTTTGGAGCATCAAAACAGCCCCCAACCGAGCTCTCCACTGCTCAACAGTAGCTCAAAACCGAGCTTCAACAAGGAGCAAAATGGATTTTGTTCTTCCTAGCATCAAACCATTCAATGTGAGTATGAATTCTGCCTTATTCCTTTGATGTATTCATGCGAATTTCTTGCTTGATTTCATGATATTGGGACCTAATTAGAAACCAAAAATGGTATCTATGAGCTTTGATCAAGCATGAAAAAGTTAGGGTTTGAAATTGGGTAAAATCAATTGAAGCATGATTTGGTTAAATTGATTGTTTAAGTATGCTTATATGTTGATTAATTGAACCTGTGTATGTTCAATTTCATGAAATTGGATTGGATCCATTTTTCCCCAAATTTTTGGGCATGGCCGAAAATATGAACCCTAAATTAGTCTTGGTAATTTTGCTTTTTTATCATTGGATGACTTAAAATAATTGGGTAATGTTAATTTGAAGTTCAATTGGATTGAATTTTGATTTGGAACATTTTTCCCCAAATTAAAGTAGGCTTGGCCGAATTAAAGTAACATGAAATTCATTGTGTTTTTGATTTTGATTCATTGGATGAGTTGAATTGATTTAGGAAATAATGATTGTGGATTCAATCGGATTGAAACCGAATCGGATTGGAAAAACCCCTAATTGCCGAGACTTTAAGCATGTAAATTGGGTTTGATTTTGATGAAATTGTGTTTGACACTATTTTTCATCAAAGTCCATGACTAATTAGGCTAATTGATGTTTTAGGAATGTTAATTGGATGATTAATTGTGTATTACACTTAGGTTAATTAATTATGGAATTTGGAATTTTATAAGTTAATTAATTGGGCTTATTTTGGAAATTGGGCCTTATAGGTTGTAATTGGGCTTTTGGGCTTGGTTGTACCAAGTTAGGTTTAGGCCAATTTGGTTGGATCCAATTGGGCCCAAAACCGCATCCAAAAAGTCCAATTATGACTTAATGGACCTTAATTATTTAATTGGGTCTAATGGGCCAAAATTAATTTCGGGCTTATGGGGTAAATCCCGGATTGGACCTTGGTTATCGGTTTGACCCGAGTTGACCAAAAGTCCACGCCTTATAGAAATTAATTAAAATCCCATTGGACTTTAATTAAATAAACATTAGATGTTAATCGGGCTTTAAGACCCGTTGTGATTAAATTTGGAATTTAAGTCGTAAATGTTCGTTAATAAAGTGTAATATTTAATTTTGAATTAAATAGTGATTTATAATTAAATGCATATTAAATTGGATTTAATGTTGTAGTTTAATTTAATTCAAGAATTCGTACTTTAAGTACTTATTCGCAAAAAGAGTTTGACTAGCGCAAAAATCAAATCGTTGTTTGAACATTGGATGATCACTAATTATCAGATTAATTAATTGGATTAGATTGATTGATAACATGCTTGTATGAATATATGGTTGCGATGCATGAATAATGTATATCAGATGGATATTAGTCGGGTGGGACAATTTTGGAAATTGTAATAAATTTGATTTATTAATTGGACCTGCGTGTCCAGCCTTATCACCTCTATACTCTTTGTATTCTTTTCTCACCTATTCCCCTCAATGTAAATGAGGTTTCTCTAGAAGTTTAGTGTAAAAGGTAGAAGTAAATACATGTGCTAGTTGGAGAGAGAAAATGAGAGATTTGATCTAGGATCAATGTAAAATATCCATCCGCATATCATTATTATTTTATTTCATATACGCTTTATTATGTGTTTAGAATGCATGTTTAAGGGTGTATAATGATGAGACCTTAACAAAGATAATAAATTGGTTGCCAATTTGCACGCGAAAAACCCTCGTTCAATATTAAGCGTTTTTCCTTCCATTGAGTGATTCTCACTCAAGATCCTAGACGGCATTGGTTGGCCAAAGTCAAGGCCTTTGTCTGTCGAAGATGTGTTTGAATCACGAAGGCTTTGTTCCATATCGGTGTCTTGTCCAAGTTGTGGTTTGTTGGCCAAAGTCAAGACCACTTCTTGTCCATCGACATTGATTACGAAGCTCTCCATGGTCAATAAGTCCCGCTTGACTGGGATCACTAAGTTTGTTGTGCCAAAGCCAAGGCTTAGTTGATTCAGAGGAAAAAGGTTAGGTAATACATTGAATGTATTGGCATATATAAGATATATGTTTCGGACTTGGATGTCCCCCTACCGGATCTAGGAATTGGATTAGATCCAATCGATCTTAGAGATCTACCTAGTTAATTATCATACAATTTGTTGGCCAAAGTCAAGATTGTGTGATATTTAACGGGATCCTAGCCCACTAGGAAACACGGTTTCCCGAGTACTCGACAGAGGGTTAGAGGCTCGCCGAAAAATAGTTGGAGGCAAGAATTGAATTTGCAATACTGGTTCAATTACTCGCTATACGCGGTCATTCAAATTATTTCGTCGTTAGATTAAATGTTAGTTAGACTAATATTTAAATTGTTGTTTTAATTAACAGTTGGACTGTATTATAGTTGATTCTATATAATTGGATTATATTAATAAATATATTTGAATTAATTAATTTCAGTTTACAGTTGATTTTAAAATTGGATTATAGTAATCAATGTAATTGAGGTTAATTAATTTAGATTATATTTGATTATATAGTTGGACTATTATAATCATTATAATAAATAGTACCACAAATCGTTGATTAAATAGTTGGACTATTAGAATCAAGATATAAAAATGAAAGATTAGTGTTTAAGACATAATTCTGGGTGAAAATGTATTTAAAAGACTTTAATTTTCAAATTGGGAATAAATTTCAGGATGGTCCTGGAAAAATAATAAGTTATTTTATTTGATAAAATAACATATTAAGCCTAAGTCTGGAGTTAAGCAAATAAGTGGAACATGATATTTGGAATATTCATGTAATGATAACTTTAGTACTTAATCCACTATACTTGTCATATAGACTCCTTAATTTCTTTATCAGAACTAAGGATTAGATTCTTAAAGTATGATATTAAAATTGAAGGATATTCAAAGATTAGATCTTAGAAGTACTTTTAAAATTGCAATAAATAATTCTTGGAGAATTGATGACTATTCTTAAGGAGACAAAGTCAAAGTTTGCAATTAGGCAAGTAGTGCAAGACACACCTTACTTCAATATTCTAGAAACCCAAGGCTTGGCCAAAGGCTACCGGAATATTGAAAATGGCAAAGGCAAAATCATTATTATCTTCTAGGAAGATAAAAGGATATATCCCAAGAAGGATTTGAAGACGAGCAAGGCTCTGACTTCAAAAATGATTGTCATAATTATGTTCACAGCTAGTATTAAAATTAGATTTTAGATACTTAGTGTGGTACATCAAGTATATATATTGATGTTCAGAATCTGTTTTGAACAGGATACTGACTTCGATTGAGATTTATCTGTGAATTGGAAACGGGACGAAAGTCGCTGTTTTAACCGTAGATAGCCAAATTTAGGAACTACCTTTGGGTATTTACCTAAATTTGGAAACTGTTATAATGTAACTAGTTTGACTAGAAACATTATCTCCATATCCCGTATAACCCGCTGCGGGTGTACCTTTATATTCTAGAACACTAAAGTGTTTTATTATATAAAGATGATATTGAGATAAACACATTATATGTGAATAACAGAATTTATATTTTGAATATAAATAATATCTCAAATATATAACATGACAAATAAATAGCTCAAAATGATTTGATCAGTTAAGAAACTAATTGTGGCATAGTTGTCAGGGACACTATCAAACAAGACTCGTATATCCGCACTTTTGAAGAGCGGGTACCAGGACTAATTTGATTATATTCAAATAAAGTTTACGAATCTAGTTTATTGGGCAAAGCGCCTGAAACACTATTTACTTGGTAAAAGTGTCAGTGCCACCGATCTGTTAGCCCTAGTTCATAGTGAAGCAAGTGGGCTCGTGTCTAGCTAGGCTAGATATGACTATGAATATTTCGTGACCTTTACGGATGTGGCATCGCGTATGGTTATGTGTTTCTTTAGAAACACAAATCTGAAACTTTCAAGTTTCGATACGAAATAGACAAACAGATCGGCTAAAGTATGAAACCGTCACGGTAAGCCCGTAATGGAAAATACTTAAGTAATAAGTTTCTAGTATACTTAAAAGAGTATAATATTCTTTCAAATGAGGACTCCTCCCAGAACACGTCAGTTTGACGGTGTGTTCGAATAGGATTAACTGAATTTTGTTAGACATAATAAGGTTAATCACGAGTCGCTCTGAGCTACCATTTCCTTCAACGGATAAGCTTTAACCAGTGCAAGAACTTATTTAGAATAAGGTTCCATAAATATCTTTTTGACAAATAACATATTAGATATGAACGGGAAAGAAACCGGGTTTCACATTCCTGTAGATTTGGATATACTAGGTATATGTTTGGATGATACCAAACAAGAACCCAAATATGATAAGTGCCAAATGTAGGTTATCCTAGGGATACCATAAGTATTGTACATATACATCTCACATGAGAACAATTAGATTGTTTCTCACCATGCGGTTTTCCTAAGAGGAATACCGATATGCAGTGGTAAGTGAGAGGATAGTAAAACTCGATGAAAATCGGAGTAATACTATTCAAAGGCACCGAATCTTAATGGAACACAAATAGTTCATCAAAGATGAAACTATTATTATTAATCTTCGAATACACAAGAATCGCGTAAGTTGGAGAGAGTCAGATAACAACCTGGGGAATAGGTTTCTGATCTAACCTCATAAAGATGTCTATCTTAATGAGGAATACCAACTGACTACGTATGAGGAAGTGATACAAGGTATCGACTCCCTATTATGGCAAAGTGCCAGATAATCCGAAATGGATTCCATGTATATTAACAAGTTTGGATACTAGTTAATGTACCACAAGGCATTGTGCCTATTGGTACTTTATGTGTCTTCAAGGAAGACGTACATGGATGGCAACATACCAACGTACTAAGCTAGGCTTGTAGCGGAAAGGTATCGTTACCAACATTGTGTCGATTACGATTCAACCTTTTACCTGTTGCCACGGTATATCCATTTGGATAATGCTTGTTATTCGATCCATGATTGGATTGAGACAAGCATTAGATTCTTGGAATTATCGTTTTGATGTAATCATAATGGTTTATGATTTAATTCAAAACAAAAATGATTCTTGTGTATATAAGAGGGTTAGTGGCTAACAGTGGCTGTCCTATATATTAAATAATGATAATACATGTCATTTTTGGAAATGATATTCCCATAAAATAACTATCGGCGAAAGCTTGGCTTTCGAAATACTCTCCGAGAAACTGTACATTGAAAAATGTGTACGACCTGGTGTCTCATACGCTTTTGCATATGGATTCACAAACAGGCCAATCCGAGTGATAGTCACTGGATTGATGTTAAGAACATCCGTTAGTATCTTAGAGAACTAAGGATGCTGTCTTAGTCTATGGAGAAGGAGAACTTGAAGTGACTGGGGTCACTGTAGCGAGTTTCCTATAACCGATAAAAACGACTAAAGTCGCAATGGTACTATACAGTTTGAATAACGGTACAGTGAGCTGGAAATCTTCGAAGTAAGATACTGTTACCGAATAAACAACAAATGCGGGTTAATTGCAGCAACAGAGGCATCAATAGAAGCCATCTGGGTCAATAACGTATCTAATTAGATTAGATATAGTTCTGTTAGCAGCTGAGCTAGGCGTCAGCACAGGCTAAAGAATTAATGATCTCATCAACGATCCAGATAAATACTTCGATATTCATCTGATTCGTTCGGATCATACATCGTGGCGATGTGATAATCGAATAAATCGCATCAGACGATAATCATGGAAATCTGCTGAAGAAAACATTTCTCAGCAATTTGAGCCAACCGTACATAGTTCGGGTGTCAAAGACTCGAGTGACTGGCTATAGGCCAAATGAGAGATTGTTGGACAATTATGACCCATAGCGTCACTATTTGTACAAATCACGGTGTTGTTGTACAAATTAACTATGTGACAAAGGAGATTGCACTCTTATCATTTGTGATTAGATCACCTAGATTTATAAATGATGAGAGGTCCCTATGATTTGTTCCTGGACGGAGAATGATATGAGACAGTATCAGTCCACGAAGGATAAATCATTAAATATCCATAGTCAGAGTATTATCGAGATTGGACATCGATAAATACGTAAAAGACTAGTATTACACTTGTGCGTTTGTGAGAGCACAACGACATAGTTCTCATATATTTGGGTATAGGATACTCATGCAAGTGTAGTAGGAGGTTGTGTTTCACCGATGGTATGGGAAACAGCTTCGCTCTGGATGGGCCCCCGCGGAATCCCATTGGTAGTATGACCATGTGTCTATGGGAGTCTGCAATCAGGGAAGGTGTATTTGGTCTTAACCTGAGACTTACACCGCTAATACATACGACAATCAATATACTTAGTTGAGGTCGTCCAGGGCTTTAACCGGTTCTGTGTACGCCAATGCTGGGTATATTGAGAATCGTAGTGTGTTGGGTGTGATGTCAAGACGGAAGTGTCACTCCAGACATATAGAGAAGATGGTCACGTAGGATACGGAACTTGTTCTCTTAAATGCTCGAGCTATCGGGATATTATGACAAGGTCATGAATATCCGATTATAGAGACTAGTTACCAGACATCAGATATGTGCTTCGTACGGGGAAGACACAATTCCAGCCCCTGGCCTAGCACGTGAACATCCGATACTGGACAGAAATACGCAATACTGTTGTGTACTCGTTGATATATATACATATTCCTATAAGGATATTTTTGGAATTGGGTAGGCATGGCGCTTTGCTAGAAGCCAACCTTGTCTTGTAAATCGGTATAAACGTAGTACGAGGTACTTACGTGTTCAGATAGTCCGACGACCGTATTTACTACCAACATATCCGCGGATCTCATGGGTCGCTTCCCGAAGATTCACCGATGATGTATAACTCGCACTTTATTAATCTGGGATTAATTAGAAGAGAGAGAAAATTAATCTGGGATTAATTACAGAGATATTTTATCTGGGATAAAATAAATTAAAGAGAGAGAACGATTAATTTGGAATTAATCGATAAAATAATATATTCGATATATTATACGAAATTGGATTTCGACGCAGAATTGAAATTAGATTTTAATTCGGGTGAACGAATTAATTTAGAATTAATTCGTTAGCGACGTGAATAGTGATTTCACTAGGCATAATCATTTAATTACGACGCAACGGAAAATTCGTTAATTTAGAATTAGCGAACCCGAGCCCGAGATTATTTGCGAGCGCATTCGCATTTCGAATTCGAGTGCGGCACGCAAGTCAAATCAAGCGTCAAATCGCTAGTCACATCAAGCGTCAAATCACATGTCACTTTGAGTGATGTGACAATTTGATTGATTGATTTGAGTGATTGATGTGGTAGTTGAAAAGCATTAAAGGCATTTGCTTTTTGAATTTTGCTTTTTGACTTTTGCTTTTTGATTTTTGGTTTTTGAAAATTAAAAGTGGTAAAAGGATTTATTATTTTGGAAATATAAAAAACAATATACACTTTTTCTTTTTGACTCTCTCTCCCATTTTTACGGTTTCTTTGAGAAACCATTTTCCCTCCTCTTTCTCTCTTCTTCTCTCACGGTTTTAGCCGATTTCTTTCTTTTTTTTCTGGTTTTTGCCGAATCAAGAAGAGAATAAAAGGAAGAAGAGAAGTGCTAGCACACCTTGGGTTATATTATGGTGATATGGAAACTAACACATGAGCATGGAACCATTTTGGAGCTTAAAGCTTGGAGCTTCAATGAAGTCTTCAATGGCCGATTTTTGGAGCATCAAAATAGCCCCCAACCGAGCTCTCCACTGCTCAACAGCAGCTCAAAACCGAGCTTCAACAAGGAGCAAAATGGATTTTGTTCTTCCTAGCATCAAACCATTCAATGTGAGTATGTATTCCGCCTTATTCCTTTGATGTATTCAAGCGAATTTCTTGCTTGATTTCATGATCTTGGGACATAATTAGAAACTAACAGGGACCAAAGAAAAAATGAGCAATCACCAGAGAAGAATGACAGAAGGTAACTATAAGCAGGCCTAGGGGGCGATCGAAGACTTTTATAGGCAATGGGCGCCAAAGAGCACAAAGAAGCCCTAACCCATCGGAATAGGAAATACATTCATGCATACATGCATACACGTTATATGCACGCAATTTTTGTTTTGTTTTTGTTCGTAGGTTTTGATGAAAAGGAAAATGCGGAGCAGTTTCGGGAATAAATCCTAGGGTCGAGGCCTACATTGTCAGCAGTTTCGGGAATGAATCCCAGGGTCGAGGCCCACATTGTCAGCGGTTTCGGGAATGAATCCCAGGGTTGAGGCCCACATTGTCAGCAGTTTCGAGAATGAATCCCAGTGTCGAGGCCCACTTTATCAGAAGTTTCGGGAATGAATCCTAGGGCCGAGGCCCGCTTCATCAGTAGTTTTGGGAATGAATCCCAGGGTCGAAGCCCACTTTATCAGAAGTTTCGAAAATGAATCCCATGGTCGAGGCCCACTTTATCATAAGTTTAGGGAATGAATCCCAGGGTCGAGGCACATTTCATCAGCATTTTTGGGAAGGAATCCCAGGGTCGAGGCCTACTTCATCAGTAACGGTTTGGGAATGGACCACCTCACAGTAACAGTTCGGGAATGGACCACCTCACAGTAACGGTTCGAGAATGGACCACCTCACAGTAATGGTTCGGGAATAGACCAAATCACAATAACGGTTCGGGAATGGACAACCTCACAGTAACGGTTCGGGAATGGACCACCTCATGTAGGAAACACTTTCATCGCGCAACGGAAGCGATTAGGCACACGGATTGACCTTGAAAATTTTGTTGTCTTCCCTTCCTTAAAGCCGAATGGAACCAGCACTTATACTGAAGTTTTGGTTCTATTTCAGACAAGATCTCAGCCCCGGAATGCCCGTGAAATAGTCCCCAAAAGCCCTCGAACTGCAGTGAATTATTGGACTATTTTACACCCGTTACACACGCGAACTGCACCCAAACCAACCCCTGATTTGCGTGACCTGCTGTAGCTTTTTAGGTCTGATTTTTCCACTCCACAAATATCCTAACTCAGCCCCAAAAAGTCCCCAAGGTGTTTCCCAAAACCCGACTTAAAACAAATCAAATCCGAGCCTCGATTGTAATAAGTGAAGTGCGGCAATGTGGTATTATTGTTCCTCAATGCCGTGACTTACAAGAATAAAGAAGAAGATGATTTGTTCAACGCCACAAGATCTTCCAAGCTATAAATCGTTACCAACGGAAAGTAGTGTGGGCTACACACACAAACAAATCCCTAAACGTTTTAGAGATTAAATCACACACTATAATATTTTTCTTATTCTTGTTCTTCAAAATTGTTTCTCAACTGTTGAGAGAATTAAGAAGAAGAAGAAGAAGGTGGCTAGGGTTTGGAATGAGAGCTTTTTCAAAAGAAAATCAAGTTCTCCTTTTATACTTAGTTCACTTTTGTTTCACTCAAACAAAACAACCAATCCCATCCCTAAGGTAGAATTCGGCCAAGGCTAGGATTTTTGGATTAAATTTTCTTTCCAAAATAAACAAATCCTATTCCTTATACACCAAGGAATTCGGCCAAGGCTAGGATTTTTGATTAAATTTTATTTCCAAAATAAACAAATTCTATTCCTTATACATCAAGGAATTCGGCCATGCCCTTTATTTCTTCATTATTTTTGTAACAATATTATTTACTTTCCATAAAGTCAATATATGTTACAAATTAAATATATGATTAATATTTTGAAAGTCATTACTTCCAAAATTAAATCAAGGGTTTCCAAAACCCATAATATAGAAATTACAATCTTAGCCTTATTAAATTATATCATATATATAATTCAATATTTTGTATTTAATAATTATCATATAATTATTAATATCATACATTAACTTTTAATGTATAGTTTCAAGTGTGACATAATTAATATTATTAATCATATAATAATATTTATTCTTTTGTGAGTATATAATTAGACTATCCAATTATATTAAATCTGCTATAATAAATCGAGCTAGCATGAGGACTAAATGGACACACGGTTCCGAGCTCCAATAATCTCGAAATATTAATAAGTTCTTAATTAGATATTCTGAATTATTAACGTCGGGATATCTCGAAGTTGCACTCTCGTTGCCACAGATGAAATATTAAGTCGAACTAAGTCGTTGTCCATCGATATAGTCATTACATACGAATTGATCCTTCATGAGTATCTTGTAATTATAGCCAGGTCATAATGTCTGTTATACACCTCTAATTATTTTTACCTTAAGTACCATTGATTCTCTAATGAACGATTTATTCATTAATATTATAAATATTAATCTTTCTGTTCATAATAGAAAGACTTGAGCGCTCAAATCATTCATGTACCGAATCAACCCTTAACAAAGATACTAATCTACTTCTCAGAAGAAGGAGTGAACTCCATGTCTATGTAAAATGTTCCCAGCTACAAAACAAACTGTGCCCCCAAAGTACGTAGCTATTGGTCGGGACTGCTACACCAACCTCACCTTTGTAAGTCAAAGGACACAGCCTGCCATGCAGGAGTTCGTTGTACAGTCAGGATTAAGATCAATCAATATATGACCATCAAGTAGATTGAAATGACTTTCTTTGCTTAACGGATATTATAAGAATGTCATTTCTATCTGGGTCCAGTCCTATATGATCGTATCATACAAGGTGCCTCCATTCTCATGTCTCTACATGGATGATCCAGATTAAGATCGCCATACAAATATAGAATGGACCGCACTATAGATAAACCACAAACAAAGTACCCGCTTTGTTTGCTCTCTATGGACTATTTAAGATTACTAACTACAGACTTAAATCCTCTGGTGTATGACACTTATACACTAAGTCTGAAGGTACATAAGTAATCTACGATATTTACGAAGATATATATAATATGTAAAAAATAAAAAAACAATTTGATAAATGAATAATGCATCGTTTTATTTCAAAACACATGAAACCGTTTACATCACATGTATCTCTAGGGTATACATCCCAACAATCTCCCACTTGCACTAGAGAAAATGGGACATGTCACGTAATCCTAGACCATCTAGGTGACCTTCAAAAACTTTAGCCGGCTTGGTCTTTGTAAACGGATCTTCAAGGTTCTCTGTGGATGCAATCTTTGTGACGGTAACGTCTCCTCTCTGTACTATCTCCCTGATGAGATGATATTTCCTCTTTATATGTTTTCCTCTCTTGTGACTTCTTGGTTCTTTGGAGTTTGCAACCGCTCCACTATTATCGCAATAGAGGGTGAGTGGTCTATCCATATCTGGAACAACTTCCAGATCTCCCAAGAATTTACGGAACCAGACTGCTTCCTTAGCCGCTTCACAAGTCGTTACATATTCAGCCTCCATGGTGGAGTCAGCAATACAAGATTGCTTTATACTCTGCCATACAATAGCCCCAACACCTAGGGTGAACACTGATCTAGATGTAGATTTCCTGGAATCAACATCTGTCTGAAAATCAGAGTATGTATATCCCCTAAGGATCATATCCTCACTGGAATATACAAGCATATAATCTCTCGTTCTCTTAAGATACTTGAGAATGTGTTTCACAGCCACCCAGTGATCCAATCCTGGGTTTGGCTGAAACCTACTAACGACTCCCACTGTAAAACAGATGTCCGATCTCGTGAATAACATGGCATACATGAGACTACCAACTGTTGAGGCGTATGAGATATGTCTCATTTCCTCAACATCCTGAGGTGTCTTAGGAGACTGTTCCTTCGACAAATGAATTCCATGCTGATAAGGCAGATTGCCTTTCTTGGAATTCTGCATCCCAAATCGCACAAGGATCTTGTTGATATAAGATGCCTGAGACATAGCTAACAGTCGTTTCTTGCGATCCCGAAGAATCTGGATCCCAAAAACATAACTGGCCTCTCCCAAATCTTTCATTTGGAATTGGTCAGCTAGCCAGTTTTTCACGTCTGATAATATCCTTACATCATTCCCAATGAGAAAACTATCATCAACATATAAAACAAGAAAAACCACATTCCCGTCAATAACGCGCTTGTATACACAATGCTCATCAACATTCTACTCAAAATTATAAGACTTGATTGTTGAGTCAAATATTATATTCCAAGATCGAGATACCTGCTTGAGTCCATAAATAGACCTTTGCAATTTGCAAACCTTTTGCTCTTCACCTTGGGCGATGAACCCTTCTAGTTGTATCATATAGATACTTTCATCAAGATTGCCATTCAATAATGCAGTCTTGACATCCATTTGCCAAATTTCATATTCATAATATATGGAAAAGGATAGAAGAGTGCCGGTGGATTTAAGCATAGCTACTGGCGAGAAAGTTTCCTCATAGTCAACTCCCCCTTTTTGGGTATAAACCTTGGCCACTAGTCTAGCCTTGAAGGTCTGTACCTTCCCATCTGATCACCTCTTCCTCTTGTAGATCCACTTTCAACCTATGGGTTTCACCCCATCAGGTTGGTCTACAAGTTCCCAGACCAGTTGGAGTACATTGACTCCATCTCTAGGTTCATGGCTTTGAACCATTCCTCTTTGTCAGAATCATCCATTGCACTACTATAGGTCAATGGATCATCTATGCCATCGCTTGAGGTGACAACTTGTGCCTCTCCAACCCCTAGGTAGCGATCAGGTTGTCGTACAACCCTCTCACTGCGTCAGGTGGTAGCACTGGGTGATATCATCTGATGGTGTAGAATCTGACTGATGTTGATGGAGGTGTTATGAATTTGTCAACTTTCGTTGACGATGGCGTGCTGGTCGAACCAGTAAGTAACTCCTCGAGTAATATTTTACTACGAGGCTTGAACTCCCTCATATAGTCCTCCTCTAGAAACGTAGCATTTGTCGATACAAATATTTTGTTGTCATCATGACTGTAGAAGAATCCACCCCTAGTCTCCTTAGGGTAGCCTACAAATAGGCACACCTGAGAACATGGCTCCAAATTTGTAGTCTTATTCTTCAGCACATATGCTGGACACCCCCATATGCGGAAATTTCGTAAACTAGTTTTACGACCATTCCACAACTCTAAGGGAGTCTTAGGAACAGACATAGATGGAACTACATTAAGGATATGCATTGCGGTTTGCAGTGCATATCCCCAGAATGAACTAGGTAGTGAGCTATAACTAAACATAGATCTCATCATGTCTAGTAGGGTTCAATTTCTCCTTTCTGCAACACCATTTTGTTGTGGTGTTCCAGGTGCTGTGAGTTGGGATACTATCTCATGCTCAACTAAGAATTCCTCGAAATCTCTGTCGAGGTATTCTCCTCCACGATCTGATCGTAGAGTTTTTATTGTCTTACCTAATTCGTTCTCAACCTCAGCACGATACTCCTTGAACTTTTTAAAGGTATCTGATTTGTGATGCATTAGGTAGACATACCCATATCTTGAATAATCGTCAATGAATGTGACGAAGTATTCATAACCATCTCAGGCTTTTACATTCATCGGTATGCAAATGTCCGAATATATTAGCTCTAGTGGTTGACTGGCTCTTATACCTTTTCCAGTAAAAGGTCTCTTGGTCATTTTTCCTTCTAAACATGATTCACAAACTGGTAAAGTCCCGAGCTTTAACGGTTTAAGGCTCCGTTCTTTATCAATCTATTTATCCGGTCAAGGTTGATGTGACCAAGTCTAAGATGACATAGATATGTGTCATCGTGAGCAATCTTTGGCCGTTTTGTTTTAGTTTTTACAACCTTAACATTTCAGTGTTGAGCAGTGACCTATGTATTAACGGTCTTAACACATACAAGTTATTTTCTGAGGTTCTTGTGCATATAGTTAATCCATTTCTACCAATAATAACCAAATTACTATTAAAAGAAACTGAATAACCATCATCCAATAGTCTAGAAACAAAAATCAGATTCCTGTGAAAACCAGGAATGAATAACACATTGTTCAAATTTAAATAACTATTATTAATAAAATTCAAACTGGAAACTCCCACTGCTCTTGCTGAAACGGAATCCACTATCCCGACCCTCATGGTGTAATCACCTTCAGCAAGGTCCCTCCATGAATCATGTAGCTGCAAAGAAGAACAAACATGGTTAGTGGCTCCAGAATCAACAATCCAAGCAGATTTATCATCCTCCACTAATAGAGATTCAATAACGAGTAAATCATATTTACCTGTTTCCTTTTTCTCCTTCAGCTTAGCAAGGTATTTAGGACAGTTCATTTTCCAATGCCCATTCTTATCACAGTGGAAACATTTTCCTTTGGGCTTGGCTTCCTTAGAGCCTTTCTTGTTCTTATTTTTCATGGTCTTTCCTTAGCCTTTCTAGTGCTTTTCTTCTTCTTCTTTGCAGATTTAGAAGACTCGGTAACATTTGCCTCTGCACTGGACTTACGAGGATCCACAAGCATGGACTCGTAATGGGTGAGATCATTAAGCAGTTGGGTCAAAGTAAAAGACAACACTTGTTCATAATATAGTTGCTTTTAAACTGCAGGAAACTCTTCGAAAGAGTTTTCATAATCATGGTCACCTGGCTACGCTCGTCAATACAAGCTCCATGGGTTTCAGCAGTGTTGAGATAAGTCATCATCCTTAAGACGTTCTCTCGGACAGATGTCTCATCCTTCATCGTAGCAGTCATTGCTGAGACCATGGCCTCATGGCGTTGACGTTCCGAAGGCTGCCCAAACATGCCCTGCAATGACTACATCACCTGAGATGCTAGAGCCATAGGTTAATGCTTTGCAGCAAGAACCTCAGACATCCCTACTAGCAAGTAGCAGCATGCTTTCTCATTGTTGCGACCTATTTCTGGTAGGTATGGCGCACAGCTTGGCCAGCATTTCTGGCCGGCTCGGGAGGATGTTCCTCCGTCAGGACAAAATTTAGGTCTTCACAGACCATGATAGCGTTCATGTTACTTTTCCACTTAATATAGTTTTCCCTGGTTAATTTATCGTTTGAGAGTATAGAAATAATTTGAGAAACCATGGCTGAAAAATAAAATAAACTTGCATTTACCTTTCATTCATCGCATATTAAAATCATCAAAGAATTTTGGCATAAAATTAAACATGATGCATGAACCATGAGTAATGAATCAGAAACCAAAGAGAATTACTATGCCACAGAAATCTATCATCGCACAAGTAAGTGCCGCCGTAGGGTAGGTCAAGTACTCGCATGATAGATCGAGACAATCTCAGTCAATTTAATATATGCGGGAATAACTCTTATTCCTTTATTAAACAACTACCGTTTTATTTGATCAAGGAATTTCATTAACAGTTAATTACTCCTTTGTGAGTGTAACCCGCCGTTTCGGGATTCTTTGACTTAACGAGTGAAGTGCCGCCGTAGGGTAGGTCAGTTCACAAGATACATCTAAAATCCATATCCTCTCGGAACCCAAACCTGATATTGACCCAAAATGGTCACCATCCGTAGGGGGACGAAAAAAAACCGTCTCTAGGCGCCTTTTGAATCTCACGTTTTTGGACTAACAACGGAGATCGCGAGATATACTGTCGTATATCCCTCTCCCACTCACTATTTAAAAATTAGGTTTCTATCTAAAATATCTAATATTTTATTTTAACTAGTGTCGATAAACTTATGGCGGTTAAAACATAATTTTATTTACACTAGTTTGTCATAGTGAGCTAATCAATTTTAACAATTAAAATTGTGTCACTAAAAATTCATTAGTCTCTACTAATAGATTTACTCTATTAAACTAATTTAATTAGAGTGGTATAAGTGAGCTATAATATTTTAACTCTTAAAATACTAGGCACTTAAGGGTCTAAGATAATGGAATTCTAAATGTTCGAAAATTCTAATTAAAAATTTTAATAAATCTTAGTGCGTCATAAAATCTAATGGTACGTGGAATTGTATCCCGAGTGCAGACCATATTACCATCCATTCGGAATCGGCTATGGAATTTATATCCGGGTTTCCATCCTATATACCAATGAAGTTTATTATGCACTAATTAAGCCCAATACTTTAGAATTCAAATTTTAAACCATAAATCCAATTAATCCAATTAATTGATTTTCATGCATATCATTTTCTAACTTAAAAATTTTAAATTACATAAAATCATAATTTTATGTCTATAATGATAATGCATCTATGACATGTTATGGCAAGTAAAATGCATGAGTGGGCACCCTAAGCTATATGACATGTTATTCAAACAATTCGAAATAAACATACATATAACAAAAAAATTATTTTGCATTGACCGGGCTCTTATTTTTCCTATACTAATCTAATTAGTACAAAAGATTCACCAAGGCATTCATTGGTCTTCAAATCCCACTCCAAAGTGGTGTTGGCTCCCTTTACGACTTCGGTGCTCCAAATTATAAAAAATTGAAACTTTACATTGAAAATTAAAATTACAACAAATGTAAACAATGGCCTTGTGGCCTTACATCCCAAAAACAAAACCAACTACAAAAATAAGAGCCGGAAATTTACGACCAATGCAAAATCCATTCATCGCATGAAATAACAAAACATTCATCTTATGAATATCACAATGTGCCCACTCATCTAAACATGCATATCATATTTATAACTCATATAAATATATTAAAAACAAAAAACTTTAAATGAAAAAGTGAAGGGTTAAGAACACTTTTCAACCTCGCTCTTGATGCCAATGTATGAAACGCTTTCCTCGCGCAGCGGAAGCGATTAGGCACACGGATAGACCTTGAAAATTTTTCTGTCTTCCCTTCCTTAAAGCCGAATGGAACCAGCACTTATACTGAAGTTTTACTTCTGTTTCGGACAAGATCTCAGCCCCGGAATGCGCTTGAAACAGTCCCCGAACAGCCCCCGAACTGCAGTGAATTATTGGACTGTTTTACACCCGTTACACACTCGAACTGCACCCAAACCAACCCCTGATTTGTGTGACCTGCTGTAGCTTTTTAGGTCTGATTTTTCCACTCCAAAACAATCCTAACTCAGCCCCAAAAAGTCCCCAAGGTGTTTCCCAAAACCCGAATTAAAACAAATCAAAATCGAGCCCCGATTGTAACAAGTGAAGTGCGGCAATGAGGTATTATTGTTCCTCAATGCCGTGACTTACAAGAATAAGAAGAAGATGATTTGTTCAACGCCACAAGATCTTCCGAGCTATGAATCGTTACCAACGGAAAGTAGTGTGGGCTACACACACAAAAAAATCCCTAAACGTTTTAGAGATTAAATCACACACTAATATATTTTTCTTATTCTTGTTCTTCAAAATTGTTTCTCAACTTTTGAGAGAATTAAGAAGAAGAAGAAGGTGACTAGGGTTTGGAATGAGAGCTTTCAAAAGAAAATCAAGTTTTCCTTTTATACTTAGGTCAAATTTGTTTCACTCAAACAAAACAACCAATCCCCTCCCCAATGGGGAATTCGGCCAAGGCTAGGATTTTTGGAATAAATTTGTTTCCAAAATAAACAAATCTTATTCCTTATACACCAAGAATTCGGCCAAAGCTAGGATTTTTGATTAAATTTTGTTTCCAAAATAAACAAATAAAATTCCTTATACATCAAGGAATTCGGACATGGCCTTTATTTCTTCATTAATTTTGTAACAAATTATTTACTTTCCATAAAGTCAATATATGTTACAAATTAAATATATGATTAATAATTTGAAAGTCATTACTTCCAAAATTAAATCAAGGGTTTCCAAAACCCATAATATAGAAATTACAATCTTAACCTTATTAAATTATATCATATATATATTTCAATATTTTATATTTAATAATTACCATATAATTATTAATACCATACATTAACATTTAATGTATAGTTTCAAGTGTGACATAATTAATATTATTAATCATATTAATAATATTTATTCTTTTATTAGTATATAATTAGACTATCCAATTATATTAAGTCCGCTATAGTAAATCGAGCTAGCACGGGGACCAAATGGACCCACGGTTCCGAGCTCCAAAATCTTGAAATATTAATTAAGCTCTTAATTAGATATTCTGAATTATTAACTCCGGGTTATTCCACTAAAAATCCGAAGTTGCACTCTCGTTACCGTAGATGAAATATTAAGTCGAACTAAGTCGTTGTCCATCGATATAGTCATTACAAACGAATTGATCCTTCACGAGTATCTTGTAATTAGAGCCGGGTCATAATGTCCGTTATACCCCTCTAATTATTTTTACCTTAAGTACCATTGATTCTCTAATGAACGATTTATTCATAACTATTATGAATATTAATATTTCTGTTCGTAATAGAAAGACTTGAGCGCTCAAATCGTTCAAGTACCGAATCAACCCTTAAGAAAGATACTCATCTACTTCTCACACGAAGGAGTGAACTCCATGTCTATGTAAAACGTTCCCAGCTACAAAACAAATTATGCCCCTAAAGTACGTAGCTATTGGTCGGGACTGCTACACCAACCTCACCTTTGTAAATCAAAGGACACAGCCTGCCATGCAGGAGTTCGTAGTACACTCAGGATTAGATCAATGCATATATGACCATCAAGTAGATTGAAATGACTTTCTTTGCTTAATGGATATTATAAGAATGTCATTTCTATCTGGGTCCAGTCCTATATGATCGCATCATACAAGGTGCTTACTTTCTCATTTCTCCACAAGGATGATTTGGATTAAGATCGCCATACAATATAGAATGTATCGCAACTATAGATAAACCACAAACAAAGTACCCGCTTTGTTTGCTCTCTATGGACTATTTATGATTACTAACTTCAGACTTAAATCCTCTGGTGTTTGACACTCATACACTAAGTCAAAGGTACATAAGTAATCTACGGTATTTACGAAGATATATATAATATGCGAAAAATAAACAAACAATTTGATAAATGAATAATGCATTGTTTTATTTTAAAACACATCAAACAGTTTACATCACATGTAGCTCTAGGGCATACATCCCAACACCTCACAGTAACGGTTCGGGAATGGACCACCTCACAGTAACGGTTCGGGTATGGACCACCTCACAGTAACTGTTCGGGAAAGGACCACCTCACAGTAATGGTTCGGGAATGGACCACCTCACAGTAACAGTTCGAGGAATAGACCACCTCACAATAACGCTTCGGGGAATGGACCACCTCACAGTAACGGTTCGGGGAATGGACCACCTCGCAGTAGCAGTTCGGGAGTGGACCACCTCACAGTAACAGTTTTGGAACAAAGCCCGCAGATGGTTCGGGAACAAAGCCCAGAGGTCAAAAGCAGCTCGCCATCACATTCAGCACAGTTTGGGAATAAAGCCCAGGGAACAAAGCCCAAATTCGGTGGTTGGAGAACAAAGCCCAGGGGTCGAATCACCTCACCACCTTTTATTAGTTAAGTTCGGTAGTGATTCCTAGAGATCGCAGCATCTTGCAGGGATGAACCTTGGGGTCGTAGTACCTCACCACCAGATCAATTCAGTTCGAAGCAACATGCAAGTCAGGCAGCAGCTGGCGAGCCAGGTAAGTAAAAATGCATTGCATAACTTTGATAGGATTGTCACTGTCACACACCGCACAAGTCCCATCAAAGTGGGGGCGACTGTAGGCACTGCATATTTGCATAAGTCCCGATGATGAGCCTCATATGGAGGCACTACCTGATAAGTTAGGGAAGTCGCGGGAAACGAACGTCGGAAGGGAAAATTCATAAATCAATACCTTGTTGGACTTAATTCGTTTATTTAGCTTCGAGTTCGCTTGTTGGATCTCTGTTTTAAAATACACCCAAGCCCACACACCACCAACCCACACGCCCAAGCCCACCAAATCCCATCCAAATAAATCACCTTCCTAATTTAAATAAATCACATGCCTAAATTAAATAAATCAAATCAAATCACCTTCCTAAATTAAAAAACTCAATTTCCTAAACTAAATAGATCACCTTCCTAAACTAAAGAAATCCTTATAACAAACTAATTAAATCTTCCCCATGATCACACAATCTCTATTTCCTACTCATACAAGGAAAACCCTCAACCCTCTCATATAAAAAGAGACATAAACCAAACCTTTAATAACATAGAATCTTCACGGCAGCCTACCCCCTAGGAGAGAGCTCATTCACGGCAAAAAAACAACCAAAGAACCCTAGCTTATCACGTCAAAACCCCATGCAGCCAATAGTCCATAAACCCTCAATAAACCTTCAGCGCACCAGCCCTCCACTAAAGTAGCCACTGACCGAATAATAACAAACAACACAGCCCCATAACCCTTGTTTTATTTCACGTAAAACCAATCCAAAAATAAACCGCCACCGATCGAAATAATAAACCCAAAGCAGCCCTCCACGTGAATGAGACAGTAACCAAAACATAGTCCCTCTGGCCACCGAAGCAACCCCCATCAAACTGCCAAACCAGACAATAAAAAATAGCACCCTAAGACACCCTAAATCACCGTAAAAACTGCATCTTAAGACACCTCAAAATACCGTAAAACAGCCCCCAAAACACCCTCAAAATACCTCAAATCGCACCCCTAAAATACCCATAAAACAGTCCAAAAACAGCAACAAAACAACAGCTCAAAATAGAGAAAACAGCAGCCCAAAGTAGCGAGGCGACGAAGGAAAATATTGAACCAGTGAACCGGAAAAGTTACAGAGCATTAACCCTTCCGACAGCCACATAATGCACTTCCGAGAAGCGACTTAAAAGGTAAGACCTGAGGGCACCCTTTGGTATATTTATTATGTCGTTATGGACACGACATGCTTTGTTGGACGTGACATACGTCCAACCGGGCATGCAAAGTCCTACATTGAAAACGACCAAATTCTTTGGTCACATATTTATTATTCCGCATTTATTTGATATTTTTAGCCTTTTATTATTTTGCATTTAACTCATGTTTATTGTTGCTTTATTGTTTCGTATTTATTTTGCGTTATTTATCCTCTTTGTTATTTTACATGTTCGTCCCTTCGGTTATTTACGGTTGTATGCATTATCATGTTTCATGTATGTCAACATTGGGTTAATGATTGTGTTTGTGTTAATGCTTGAGTGTTGCCTCTAGTGGTATATCGGATGGAAACCCATACATAAATTCCGTAGCCGAATCCGAATGGACGGTAGTGTGGTCTGTACTTGGGATACAACTCCACGTACCGCTTGAGGATACGTTCACATATGTGCCTGAGACGTCTGTCCTCTACCACTATATGGTCCACTCGAAGTTCCTCTAACTCAATTCTGTGGGAAACCTAAACCTTTTAAACAGCTACCACTGGAATCTATCCCTCTACCGCGTCCCGCTATTGGCTCAGCTCATCGAGATCCACCACTGGTAGAGCAATCTCTAGCAAAATGTCCAGACTAGTGACATTCAAAGCACTTCTTTTCTCTGGTACTTGCAAGATGATATGACCCTCCTGACCATAGTTAAAGCACCGACGTGGGCCAATAGGCCAAGATGCTACACTCATAGCAATCTGATCAACAGATGGTACTGTGCCTCTACTCTGAACCTGCTCAGTCCGACCCCCACGAAACTATGCTCTGGGAGGTGCAATCTGTGTGCCTCTAAGTGGTACCCCGCTGTGACTCGGAGGTGGAGGATACTGTCTGCTATTAGATCTGTCTTGTCCCCCCTCAGAAATTTCATTTTGTTTGGAAGCGGCCGCGAGTGCTTAGCGAAAATTCAAAAATTATTATGCCGCTTTCCTTTTGCCCAAGACCCATTTGTTTTGATTATTCTACAAGCCTAGGCATGTTACTATATATTCTAAGCATAAAACATGCAAAGAAGATAAACCTAAACATGCTAACTATCATAAGAACTCTAACTAAAATAAAGAAAGAAAAAGACTTACTTAAACCGAAGACTCATCCAGTACACCCTCCAATCTACAAGTGTGTGGCCTCTAAAGATGCACACACCAAAGCCAAAACTCAATGGCAAGACTACGCCTTGAGTGCACATGTATTTTTCCCTTGGTGCTAGCCTAGGCAAATACCTCAAAACTTTTAACTCGAGGTTCCTCTAGTTAATTAGACTTAAGGACCCTCAAAATCAGTGGCTTACTCTTAAACTTTAGAGTTGCTCACTTATATAAACCCAAGATATGAAAGGTTTTGGTGTGGCAATTTGTGAAGAATTATTTGGGTTTATATAGTTCTCCAAAGATAACAAAATTAATTAAGAATCTGATGTGTGATAATAGCTAATTTAATCTTAGCCATTGGATCTTAATTTACTAGTTTAATGAGATTATAAAAGCCTAATAAGATTTGGGCTGAATTGGAATTCAAAACAAATAAAAAAAATTTACTATTCATATTACTATTCACATGAATAGTAATTTTTTTATTCCAATTCCCATAGTGCCTCTATCGTCATTCACCAATCCCTAAGCCACTATGGAACCTCATAAATGATCTGTTCAATAATTAAATACATTGAACCATTTATGAACAATTCCTACAACAATCATATATGCTGGTATATTTGTACCGTGCACTGTTAACCATTGATTTCGACTTTGTTGTGTGTGACCTTTTGGGTTCCCCTCAAGTTGGACAGGAAATGAATCGTGATAATTTAATCGAACATAAATTATCCTCCGATCAGATAGTCGTTCGATTTCAATGACCAAGGTTGACATCTAGCAATATGCCAATGCCCTCAATTGAGAAGGAAATAGATATATATATATATATATACCCATTCTGTATGATTTACATATGATACGGTCCATCGCCTCACTGTATCCCCACCTATTGACCTAGGGTACGAAAAGTGTCTACCCATATGGATTAAGGTATGATGTTGATAGTGTCATGAATCATGCTAACCCAAGAATTTCACATGATTCTTCCGCTGTGGCCACAGTCTCAAGCAGTGATCATACATATCAACCCGTGAACTGGAATACTACTCTTATAAGAAAATATTATCCGAGAGAGTGGCGATTCTCTGTTGTATCTTTACAAACTTCATGTTTTCCAACAAATGACCCAATCATACCCTTATGACCGGATCTTTTGAAGTGGGGAAGGAGAATGTCAAAGTTATTTGATCCACACATAAGATTATAAATACCTTAAGTCTAAGGACTAGTCATATAATCGATACATGAAAGTTCTCATAGACACATGGGATAAACACTCCATATGGAAACTTTCAGCGGTCAGTTTGATGGACGCGAGCAACTCATGCATCCATGTGATAAACCAAGCGGACGGATCTCCGCTAGTAGCCTATGAGATCGGCTACCCCAACTTAAGGGCGGATCATATCATCATGCTAGTCTCTCCGCTTTGTGAACGCCCATATTATTCACAAAACTATGACTAGAAATATTTAAGAGTAATAATTCTCAAAATACGTGGAAGGCATCGTCTTATTACTCCAAGGGCTTTATTACAGTGTTGATGATTCGTATAAGTTATGTAAGACACATATAATAAAGATTTCCATTTTATTAATTAATGAAAATATTACAAATACATGTACATGTACATATAGCCCATCCACAAGTTGGGTATAAGGCATATCCCTAACAATCTCCCACTTGCACTATAGCCAACTAGTATGAATCTGGACACCATACTCTCGGGTGTGCCAATCATGCTTTTGTTGAGTCAGCCCTTTAGTTAGAGAATCTGCAAGATTATCTTTTGTGGGTATTTTCTCTATAATAACTTCTTTTCTCTCAACAATCTCCCTGATGAGATGAAATCACCTGAGTACATGCTTGGATTTCTGGTGGGACCTTGGTTCCTTTGATTGAGCAATGTCACCCGTGTTGTCACAGTACATCGTGACATCATTCTTTATCGCGGGAAGCACTTCCAACTCCGTGATGAACTTCTTTATCCAGACTGCTTCTTTAGCTGCCTCAGATGCTGCAATATAGTCAACTTCAGTGGTGGAGTCCGCTGTAGTTGACTACTTTGAACTTTTTAAACTTACAGCACAACTATTTAAAGTAAACAAATATCCTGTTTGCGATTTGCTGTCATCCCTATCGGTCTGATAGCTCGTATCACAATAACCAATGACTTTCATCTCAGAACAATCTTCGTATGTCAAAAACACATCCTTAGTTCTTCTCATATACTTGAGGATTTTTTTGACAGCTGCCCAGTATTGCTCACCAGGATATGCCTGATACCTGCTCGTTATGCTAAGAGCATAAGAGACATCAGGTCTTGTACATAGCATGGCATACATGATCGATCCTATTGCCGAAGCATAATGGATCCTACTCATACGCTCTCTATCTGAAGGAGTATGTGGACACTGCTTCTTAGATGATTTGATTCCATGACAAGTAGGTAAATTACCTCTTTTGGAATCTTCCATTTTGAATCTTGTCAAAACTTTATCTATGTACGTAGATTGAGAAAGTCCTAACAATCTCTTAGATATATTACGGTAGATTTTAATGCCGAGGATGTAGGCTGCTTCTCCCAAATGTTTCATGGAGAAATTCTGAGATAACCATTGTTTGGTGGCTTGCATCATGGGAATATCATTCCCGATGATTAGTATGTCATCGACATATAATATAAGAAATACAATAGCACTCCCACTACTTTTCCTGTAAACACAAGGTTCGTCTACATTTTTTATGAAGTAAAATTCTTTGATTATCTCATCAAATCGTATATTCCAACTTCTAGAGGCTTACTTCAGTCCATAAATGGATCGTTTAAGCTTGCATACTTTATTATGATCATCCTTAGATGCAAACCCCTCAGGTTGTGTCATATAGACTTCCTCTACGAGGTTCCCATTAAGGAAAGTTGTTTTGACATACATCTGCCAATTCTCATAATCAAAGTGTGCAGCTAGTGCCAGTAAAATTCGAATGGACTTTATCATTGAAACAGGCGAGAAGGTTTCATCATAGTCAATTATTTGGATTTATCTATAACCTTTCGCCACCAACCTAGCCTTATAAGTTTGGATGTTTCCTTCTGCATCAGTTTTACGCTTGTAAATCCACTTGCAGCCTATAGGTTTTATCCCTTCAAGTGCATCTACCAAATCCCAGACTTGATTCTGATACATAGAGTCTATTTCGGATTTCATGGCCTCAAGCCACTTGACTGAATCAATGTCACACATTGCTTCATCATAATTGGTGGGATCGTCATTATAAATGACCTGATCATGTCCCTCATCAATATGGAAACCATATCTTTTCAGGCTCATGTCTTTCCCTCCCAGACCTTCTGAGTTCATAACCTTGTGGTTGTTCCGTCGCTACCCTTTTGAGAGGCATGTGGTATAGTTCTATGTTAGTTTGTTCTTCTCGTACCTCATCGAGGTCAAGTCTACTCCCACTATATTTCTTGAGAAGGAATTCATTCTTTAGAATTTAGCATTTCGTGAGACAAATGTTTTTTGTTCATTTGGGACGTAGAACACGTATGCTCTTGAGTTCAGGGCATATCCTACAAACTTACATTTAACTACCCTATCATCCAATTTGTTAGTTTATGTGAGCTTAACATATGCGTCACATCCTCAAACTCTTAGATAACTAAGACTATGACGTTTCCTATACCATAAATCATATGGTGTTTGACTAACAGTCTTGGAAGGAACTTGGTTTAGTAATAGTGTTACAGTTTCTAAAGCAAGACCCAAAAATGAAAGAGGTAGATCTGTGCATGGCATCATGATCGAACCATATCTAATAATGTCTGATTTCTCCTTTCGGAGACCCCATTATGCTGTGGAGTTGCCGAATGAGTCCATTGGGAAACAATGCCATTTTCTCTCAAGTAATCTTGAAATCCGTTGCTTCAGTATTCACCACCTCGGTCAGACCTTAGTGACTTAATACTTTTATTAAGGTGGTTTTCTTCTCTTCAGCCTTGAAGTCTTTGAATTTCTCAAAGGCTTCAGATTTGTACAGCATAAGGTACACATACCCATATCGCGAATGATCATCGATAAAGGTAATGAAGTAGAAGAATCCTGTTAGGGATATGCCCTATACCCAACTAGTGGATGGGCTATATGTACATGTATTTGTAATATTTTCATTAATTAATAAAATATGAATCTTTATACGTGTCTTATATAACTTATATGAATCATCAACACTGTAATAAAGCCCTTGGAGTAATAGGACAATGGCTTCTATGCCTTATGATAATCATTACTCTTAAATGTTCCTAGTCATAGTTTTATGAATAATCTGGGCGTTCACAAAACGGAGAGACTAGCATGATGATATGATCCACCCTTAAGTGGGGTAGCCGATCTTATAGGCTACTAGTGGAGATCCATCCGCTTGGTGTATCACATGGATGCATGAGTTGCTCGCGTCCATCGAACTGACCGCTGCAAGTTTTCATATTGAGTGTTTATCCCATGTGTCTGTGAGAACTTTCATGTATCGATTATATGACTAGTCCTTAGACTTCAGGTCTTTATAATCTTATGTGTGGATCAAATAACTTTGAAATTCTCCTTCCCTGGTTCAAAAGATCCGATCATAAGGGTATGATTGGGTTATTTGTTGAAACAAATTAAGTTTGTAAAGATACAACAGAGAATTGCCACTCTCTCAGATAATATTTTCTTATAAGAGTAGTATTCTAGTTCACGGGTTGATATGTGTGATCAGTGCTTGAGACTGTGGCCACAGCGGAAGAATCATGTGAGATTCTTCGGTTAGCACGATTCATGACACTATCAACATCATACCTTTGACCATATGGGTAGACATTTTCGTACCCTAGATCAATAGGTGGGGATACAGTGAGGCGAGAGACCGTATCATATGTAAATCGCATACAAAATAGGTATATATATCTTTCTTTCTCATTTGGGGGCCTTGGTATATTGCTAGATGTCAACCTTGGTCATTGAAATCGAACGACCATCTGATCGGGGGATAATTTATGTTCGATTAAATTATCACGATTCATTTCATATCCAACTTGAATGGAACCCAAAAGGTCACACACAACAAAGTCGAAATCAATGGTTAACAATGCACAATACATATTTAACAGCATATATGATTGTTGTAGGAATTGTTCATAAATGTTTCAATGTGTTTAATTATTGAACATATCATGTATGAGGTTCCATATTGGCTTAGGGATTTGTGAATGACGATAGGGGCACTTTGGGAATTGGAATAAATAGATAAAAAAAAATTACTATTCACGTGAATCATAAATTTTTTTTTTATTTAATTTTGTTATTTGTTTTGAATTCCAATTCGGGCCAAACTCTTATTAGGGTTTTATAATCTCATTAAACCACTAAATTAAGATCCAATGGCTAAGATTAAATTAGCCTTTATCCCACATCGGATTCTTAATTAATTTTGTTGTCTTTGGAGCACTATATAAACCCAAAGAATTCTTCACAAATTTTTGCACCAAACCTTTCAAATCATGGGTTTATATAAGTGAGCAACTCTAAAGTTTTAAGAGTAAGCCACTGGTTTTGAGGATCCTTAAGTCTAATTGACTAGAGGAACCTCGAGTTAAAAGTTTTGAGGTATTTGCCTAGGCTAACACCAAGGGCAAAATACATGTGCACTCAAGGCGTAGTCTTGCCGTGGAGATTTGGCTTTGGTGTGTGCATCTTTGGAGGCCACACACTTGGGTGGCTCTTTGGAACGTGGAAGTGCTTGCTAAGTTCAAGAAAAGCTTGTAGATTGGGGGAAGGACTGGAGGAGTCTACGGTTCAAGTAAGTCTTTTTCTTCTTAATTTTAATTAGAGTTCTTATGATAGTTAGCATGTTTAGTTTTATATTTGCATGTTTTATGAGTTTTATGCTTAGAATATAGTAACATGCCTATGTTTGTATAATAATCAAAACAAATGGGTCTTGGGTAAAGGAAAAGCGGCATCATAATTTGAATAATTTTTTTTTCCGCTGCGCACTCGCGGCCGCTTCCCAACAGTGGTATCAGAGCGCCGTATTTGTTTTGATTAGTTCTCACTCATTTGAACTCGAAATTGGGTGTTTAAAAGTTCGTTGGAAAGCTAACACCCTGAAATTAAATTTAGGTACAAGTTTTACATGATTTGGTTAAGATTTGAATTATGCAATTGTATTTAAAGTTCACTCGTCTACAGAAAAACGTGAATAGTAAATTTATTTGAATAAAATAAAATGCAATATCATAATTAAATATTAATTAAATTTATTTAATGCCTAAAATAATTCCAACATATTAAAACTCATATGCTTGATGATTCTATGTATGATTAAAATTGGCATGATTATTTTAGGGTGCAAGCATCTATGGATTTTCTAAGAAATAGATAGTGTATTGTTTATCCTTTAGCTAAGTAATTATTCCGTGATGAACTTAGAGATTTATTACCTTTAAGGCTAATAAATATAAATCACTTATATATAATAAAAGATATTATAAAAGACAAAAGTAGGGTGGGACCAAGGCGTTAATAAACTTTCCAAACTAAAGTTAATTTAACCAAAGTATTATTAGAGTTAGATAATGATTTGGTGTCTTCCTTCACTCGCTACCTTTTTATAGCCAAAAGGAAAATCTGTGAAGACATCTAGATAATCATTTACTCAAAGCTTACCTTAAAGCATATTTAAAGTGTTGGACTAATTTGGAGGATCTATTGTTTATTCCTGTCACCAAAGTGATAAGAGCCTAAGAGGTAAGGGTATTTAAGAGAGTTCGCTCCACCCTCCCTCTGGGGAATTTTCAAAGGAGGAATCCATTTGACAATTATTCACTTAAACTTGCTAAAATCCTCAATAATAATTTAAGTCTAAAATTTGCCTCCCATTGTAAAGTATAGACCCAAATGGCTTAAATCGTATTGGCAGGAGATTGACTAATACCAATTTATCCCTAAATCATACTATTAACAATGGTTTTAACTTTTCTGAGTCATAAGACACAGCGACCCTTAGGCGTGGTCTAATAACTTAGTGGCAAAGATTGGATGTCTACAAGGACTAACATAAGTTATGGCATGTTTGATTGCCCAACCCAATGATCAAGGAATTTTGATTTATATCATAAATTGGTTGGGAACCTACCTAATTATCATATTTTATAACGACCGGCCCTAGTCGGAGTTATGAAATGATGATAATGGGATCCTTGCCCATAAGAAATCCATCATATTGGGGTTGATGCGATATGCTTAAAATTTTAAAAACAATTGAGTGTGAGCAACTTCATAATATAAAAATCCCATGTTATTATGAAACATTAATGAAAACATATTCCTAATTTTAACATTCTCTCTTAACAGGTGGGTTAAAATATTTCACAAACATTCAAATGGCAAATAGAGTATCACTTCGTTCCATCCTTGATGAGCATAAGCTCAAATAGGACATATAATGACTGGTTTAGAAATCTTAAAATTATCTTATTACAATAAAATATTTTCTATGTTCTTGAAATACCTTTTCCCTTGAACCCGCAGAAGATGCTGACCAAAATACATTCGATGCTTGGAAGAAACACGTCGATGATGATGAGCAAGCAGTTTGCATAATGTTTGGCTCTATGTCGAATGAGCTTCAGAAAGCTCATGAAAATATGGATGCTCAAACCATCATCTTTCACTTGAAGGAGTTGTATGCAACTTCCGTTCATACCGTGAGATTCCAAGTGTCATGTGCCTTATTCCAAAAAAGGTATAAGGAAACTGTTAGTGGAAAAGTGCTTAAGATGATTGGCCACATTGAAAAATTGGCCAACCTCGGTTCCATGGATCATGAGATATTTCATGATCTAATTCTTCAGTCCTTACCAAAAGATTTTCTAACTTTTTTTATGCAGTTTCATCTGTCTGATAAAGAAGCTACTTTAGCAGAATTGCACAGTCTGATAAAACAAGCAGAATGACTTGAAACCGTAGCTTAAAACCTCCGTCATGCTTACAGGTACGAACCTGAAGCCACGAGGCCCAAAGAAAAATAAGGGCAAGGCCAAGGATCCAGATCACCTAAATCCCAATGGTAAGGTGGAGAAGAAAAAGGGAAAGAGGAAATGTTTCTTTTGTGGAAAGAAGGGTCATTGAAAGAAAGACTGCAGATCCTTGAAATCCAAGGAAGCTATGGAATCCCAAGAGGCCAAGAAGCCCAATGATTCAGGTATGTTGTATATGATTGAACTATATTTTCAAAACTCTGAACCTTCTACTTGGGTGTTTGACACCGGTTGTGGTACTCACTTGTGTAAACAATGTGCAGGGCCTAAGAAACCGTAGGAGACTCCTTCATGGGGAGGTTGACTTAGGCATGGGTAATGGAGCAAACTCTGCATTGTGCGTGGGGACTTATTCATTAGTTTTGCCGAATGGTTTAGTTTTAGACTTAGAAGATTGTGTTTATGTACATTCTCTAGTAAAGCACATCATTTCCAATTTCTTCTTTATGTAATAAAGGTTTTTCATGCCTAATAAGTTGTAATGAATGTTCTATTTATTTCAATGAAATAAAATATGGAGATGGTATTTTGAATAATGGTATCTATGTCTTACAAACTAACAAAGAATGTTCAACCTCTAATATATACAACGTTAACTCGAATAATCTCAATGAATCACTTCTATGGCACAGTCGCTTAGGTTATATCAATGAAACAAGATTAACTAAGCTTCATAAGGATGGGTATTTCAACCCTTCAAATATTAACCTTATAGAACTTGTGAGTCTTGTTTACTTAGTAAAATGACCAAATTACCCTTCAAAGGTAAGGACAGCGTGCTGCGGAGACATTAGAACTCATACACTCTGATGTATGCGGACCAATGTCAGTCACTGCTAGAGGTGGATTCTCCTACTTCATTACCTTTATCGATGATCAACTCGCGATATGGGTATGTGTACCTTATGCGGTACAAATCTGAAGCCTTCGAGAAATTCAAGACTTCAAAGCTGAAGTAGAAAACCAGCTTAATAAAAGTATTAAGTCACTAAGGTCTGACCGAGGTGGTGAATACTTAAGCAATGAATTTCAAGATCACTTGAGAGAAATGGCATTGTTTCCCAGTGGACTCCTCCGGGAACTCCACAGTATAATGGGTCTCCGAAAGGAGAAATCGGACATTATTAGATATGTCTAATCAATGATGCCAGGCACGGATCTACCTCTTTCATTTTGGGGTCTTGCTTTAGAAACTGCAACACTACTACTAAACCAAGTTCCTTTCAAGACTCTTAGTCAAACACCATATGAGTTATGGTCTGGAAAACGTCCTAGTCTTAGTTATCTAAGAGTTTAGGATGTGACACATATGTCAAGCTCACACAAACTAACAAATTGGATGATTGGGCAGTTAAATGTAAGTTTGTAGGATATGCCTTGAAATCAAGAGCATACGTGTTCTACGTCCCAAATGAGCAAAGAACATTTATCTCACGAAATGCTAAATTTCTAGAGAATGAATTCTTTCTCAAGAAATATAGTGGGAGTAGACTGGACCTCGATGAGGTACGAGAAGAACAAACTAACATAGAACTAAACCCCAGGCCCCTTAAAAGGGAAGTGACAGAACAACCCCAAGGTTATGAACTCAGAAGGTCTGGTAGGTAAAGACATGAGCCTGAAAGATATGGTTTCAATATTGATGTGGAACATGATCAGGTCATTGATAATGACGATCCCACCAGTTATGACGAAGCAATGCGTGACATTGATTCAGTCAAGAAGCTTGAGGCCATGAAATCCGAAATAGACTCTATGTATCAGAATCAAGTCTGGGACTTGGTAGATGCACCTGAAGGGATAAAACCCATAGGCTGTAAGTGGATTTACAAGCGTAAAATTGATGCAGAAGGAAACATTCAAACCTATAAGGCTAGGTTGGTGTCGAAAGGTTATATATAAATCCAAGGAATTGACTATGAGGAAACCTTCTCGCCTGTTGCAACGATAAAGTCCATTCGAATTTTACTGGCACTAGCTGCACACTTTGATTATGAGATTTGGCAGATGGATGTCAAAATAGCTTTCCTTAATGGGAACCTCATAGAGGAAGTCTATATGACACAACCTGAGGGGTTTGCATCTAAGGATGATTATAATAAAGTATGCAAGCTTAAACGATCCATTTATGGACTCAATCAAGCCTCCAGAATTTGGAATATACGATTTGATGAGACAATCAAAGAATTTGACTTCATAAAAAATATAGACGAGCCTTGTGTTTACAGGAAAAGTAGTGGGAGTTCTGTTGTATTTCTTGTATTATATGTCGATGACGTACTAATCAGCAGGAATGATATTCCCATGATGCAAGCCACCAAGCAATGGTTATCTCAGAATTTCTCCATGAAATATTTGGGAGCCTACATCCTCTGCATTAAGATCTATCGTGATAGATCTAAGAGGTTGTTTGGACTTTCTCAATCTACGTACATAGAAAAGTTTTGAAAAGATTCAAAATGGAAGATTCTAAAAGAGGTAATTTACCTACTTGTCATGGAATCAAATTATCTAAGGAGCAATGTCCACATACTCCTTCAGATAGAGAGCATATGAGTAGGATCCCTTATGCTTTAGTAATAGGATCGATCATGTACGCCATGCTATGTACATGACCTAATGTCTCTTATGCTCTTAGCATAATGATCAGGTATTAGGCAAATCCTGGTGAGCAACACTGGGCAGCTGTCAAAATAATCCTAAAATATCTAAGAAGAACTAAGGATGTCTTTTGACATACGGAGACTGTTCTGAGATGAAAGTCATTGGGTACTGTGATGCGAGCTTTCAAACCGATAGAGATAACAGCAGATCGCAAATAGGATATCTGTTTACTTTGAATGGCGGAGCTGTCAGTTGGAAAAGCTCAAAACAGACAACTACAGCGGACTCCACCACTGAAGCCCAGTATATTACAACATCTGAGGCAGCTAAAGAAGCAGTCTGGATAAAGAAGTTCATCACGAAACTGGAAGTGCTTCCCGCGATAAAGAATGCATCACGATGTACTGTGACAACACGAGTGCCATTGCTCAATCAAAGGAACCAAGGTCCCACCAGAAATCCAAGCATGTACTCAGGCGATTTCATCTCATCAGGAAGATTGTTGAGAGAAAAGAAGTTATTATAGAGAAAATACCCACATAAGATAATCTTGCAGATTCTCTGACTAAAGGGCTGACCCAACAAAAGCATGATAGGCACCCCCGAGAGTATGGTGTCCAGATTCATACTAGTTGGTTATAGTGCAAGTGGGAGATTGTTAGGGATATGTCCTATTCCCAAATTGTGGATGGGCTATATGTACATGTATTTGTAATATTTTCATTAATTAATCAAATGGAAATCTTTTTTATTTACGTGTCTTACATAACTTATATGAATCATCAACACTGTAATAAAGCCCTTGGATTAATAAGACGATGACCTCCACGCCTTATGAGAATCATTACTCTTAAATGTTCTAGTCATAGTTTTGTGAATAATCTGGGCGTTCACGAAACAGAGAGACTAGCATGATAATATGATCCGCCCTTAAGTGGGGTAGCCAATCTCATAGGCTACTAGCGGAGATCCTTCCGCTTGGTGTATCACATGGATGCATGAGTTTCTCGCGTCCATCGAACTAACCGCCGATAGTTTTCATATGGAGTGTTTATCTCATGTGTCTATGAGAACTTTAATGTATCAATTATATGACTAGTCCTTAGACTTGAGGTCTTTACAATCTTATGTGTGGATCAAATAAATTTGGCATTCTCCTTCCCAGTTCAAAAGATCCGGCCATAAGGGTATGATTGGGTCATTTGTTGAAACACATGAAATTTGGAAAGATACAACAGAGAATCGCCACTCTCTCAGATAATATATTCTTATAAGAGTAGTATTCCACTTCGCGGGTTGATATGTGTGATCAATGCTTGAGACTGTGGCCGTAACGGAAGAATTATGTGAGATTCTTGGGTTAGCACGATTCATGACACTATCAACATCATACCTTTGACTATATGGGTAGATATTTTCAATACCATTGGTCAAATGGTGGGGATACAGTGAGGCGAGGGATCATATTATATGCAAATCGCATACAGAATGGGGTATATATATATTTCCTTCTCATTTGGGGGCATTAGCATATTGCTATATGTCAACCTTGGTCATTGAAATAGAACGACCATCTGATTGGAGGATAATTTATGTTCGATTAAATTATCACGATTCATTTCATGTCCAACTTGAGGGGAGCCCAAAAGTTCATACACAACAAAGTCGAAATCAACGGTTAACAGTGCACAATACATATTTAACAGCATATATGATTGCTGTAGGAATTGTTCATAAATGGTTCAATGTGTAATTATTGAACAGATCATTTATGAGGTTCCATAGTGGCTTAGGGATTGGTCAATGACGATATAGGCACTTTGGGAATTGGAATAATAAATAAAATGTGAATAGTAACATGAATAGAAACATGAATAGTAAATTTTTATTTATTTGTTATTTGTTTTGAATTCCAATTCGGCCCAAACTCTTATTAGGGTTTTATAATCTCATTAAACCACTAAATTAAGATCCAATGGCTAAGATTAAATTATCATTTATCCCATATCGGATTCTTAATTAATTTTGTTGTCTTTGGAGCACCTATATAAACCTAATGAATTCTTTACAAATTTTTACACCAAACCTTTCATATATTGGGTTTATATAAGTGAGCAACTCTAAAGTTTAAGAGTAAGCCACTGGTTTTGAGGATCCTTAAGTCTAATTGACTAGAGGAATCTCGAGCTAAAAGTTTTGAGGTATTTTCCTAGACTAGCACCAAGGGAAAAATACATGTGCACTCAAGGCATAGTCTTGCCGTTGAGTTTTGGCTTTGGTGTGTGCACCTTTGGAGGCCACACACTTGGATGGCTATTTGGAACATGGAAAAGCTTGCAGAGTTCGAGAAAAGCTTGTAGATTGGATGGAGGTCTGGAGGAGTCTTCGGTTCAAGTAAGTATTTTTCTTTCTTTAATTTAATTAGAGTTCTAATGATAGTTAGCATGTTTAGGTTTATGTTATTTGCATGTTTATGAGTTTTTAGGCTTAGAATATATAGTAACATGCATAGGTTTGTAGAATAATCAAAATAAATGGGTCTTAGACAAAGGTATAGCGGCATCATAATTTGATTTTTTTTCTTGATTTTCCACTGCGCACTCGCGGCCGCTTCCCAACAATACAAACATCCATCAAACATGGTTGCTAATTCAAGTCCGGTATAATAGTTGATTGAAACCAATAGGAGAGTACCCCATCACAACTCCCAAGGTTTCCCACCATATCAAAGCCAATGAGAGAGTACCTCATCACAACTCCCAATGTTTTCCATCATATCATCTCGCGTAATGTATCATCATATCTCATCTCATCTCCGACCACTATCATACAAAACCTGGCAGCATAACACAACAACACACATCATCTAATACAATCATATCTCGCATCGAATTCATTAATCTCATCTCAACAAATCATGAATTCATATTTATCATGCTTTCAATTAATCAATATTTATATCTCCACAATATATATATATATATTATATTATAATTATACCAATATATTTATATATGGACTTTCACGACAACCATCAATCAACAAACAATTATGTTAAAGGAATAATCATGCATTGTACTTACCTCTATCCACGCAAAAGTCCTTAATATGTCTATATCCTCGCTAAGAATCTGAAAAATATAAATTTATGATCAGGTCCCTCAATTTTTCCAAAATTATGATTTTTACCCCTAAACTTTCTAAATTTCCATTTTAGCCTCTAAAACATTTCTAATATGTACAAATAGTCATAAAACTCTTAAATATTATTATTTAACCATGAAAACCAGAATTTACAGAATTACCCCTTGATCATACAAATATACAATTATGTCTAAAACTTTCAAATTATCATTTACACCCCAAAAACTGTAATAATCACGTACCGAGCTCCAACGATCTCCAAATCTGTCAACGAAGAAGTCGCTGGTCAGCAAACGTCTTAAGGATCACGACGATGGTGATGGTAGTGGCTAAAACACGGTGGTTATCGACGATCGATTAAACACTGATAACTACCGTATTTTACTCGTTTCTCAACAACCGAAGGTCCGATTTGGGCAAATGAGGTGTCCAACTCGCGTATCTCGATGAGGGGAAAATTCCAGTCCAGGAGGTGACATACACGCACGGCGCCGCGAGGAGGCGCGTCCGGTGGTTTCTCGGTGGCAGATCGGCAGTAATGGATTCATCTCGTCTAGGGGATGCTCCAGATGTGGTCACTTGCCAGAAATAGAGATCGGACGACGTCGAAAAGTCCTTCTCTCACTATCCATAAACATTATCTCTCTAGGATTGCTCCCTAAATTGCTCTCGATTTATCTCTCTAAAACACTCCAAATTTGCTCACAATACTCTCTGGAAAAATATTCAAGGCAGCTTACATTCTCCACTCTTATGGAATTTAAAGGAAAAACAAAGGTGTGTGATGAGTGGGATGTTAGTGTGATGTGTTTGTTTGCTAATGATAATTAGGAGACATGCAATGTGGTCATTAGATGGGGTGTGGAAATTTAAAACAAAGAAACAAATGGTTATGTAATTTACTTTCATAATTGAGATAAAGAAATAGACGTATAATGTTACAATTCAAGATTGGAACCATAGGTAATTTCGGACCCCGTGCTAGCTCGATATACTATAACACATTAAATATAATTGGACAGTCCAATTATATACTCACATATGTATATATTATTAATATGATAAATAATATTTTTTGTCACATTTTAAACTGTATATTAAATTTAATATATAGTTTTTACAATTATGTGATAATTAGACACATTTTATTATATTGTATATGATATATTTTAATAAAGGTCAAATTTGAAATTTTAAAATTTTGGAATTGGAAAGTTAATATAATTTAATAAACTCCTTGGCCGCTTTAGTTATTGGCATGTATAAATATATAGGAGTAGTTTCCTTTGATAAAAGTCTGAACTGTTATGATTTTTTTTCTAGCTTGTATCTTATAATGATCACTTTCATATGTTTCTTGATTTCCGATAAAGCTTTGATAAACGGAAAATATATCAATATTTACCACCCCTTTTACTTAATATTTTGTATATTTTCTTGAGTTTTGTGAATATTTTGATGTGTTTTGTGTATTTTGTAGATAAATAAGGTTTCAGGACTCACTAGAATCAAATTGGGGCCAAAACAGCGAAAAATGGATAAAAAGGGCAAAATTGTCTTTTACGCATCGCAACGCGTACATCCTCTATGTCGCGACGCACAATGGTTACTATTCTACCGACATTTATCATCATGATGTCAGCATAATAATTCAGAATGCCAACACTACGCATCATTGCTTACGTCAGCATGACGTCAGCGTCGCGACTCGCACAACTTTAGGCGTCATGATGCCGAGCCAATAATTCTACCGACAGCCACGTGTCATCATCTCGTGAAAGCCACGTACATATGTCGAAGATCAATGGCGCGTCGTGACACACAATGCTTCACGTGTCGCGACGCACATGACCAAGTTTTGCCTATAAATTGAAGCCAAAATCAGAAGGAAAATTCATACATTCTTCTTGGGATTTCCTTTAGAATACTAAGAAGATTGTATCTTGTTTCTTTATTTACAACTTTTTTGTATTTAATTTTTATTTTATGCAATAGTTCTTTCTTTATTTTAATTTTCAGTATGAGGAAGTAACTCCCCTCTACTGGGGTGAAAGGTAAAGTTTTTATCACTAATATTTAGATTAATCTCCATTAATTATAAATATAAACTATTTTAAAACCTGACTTAATTTGATACCGCTTTTATGATCAGTTGGACTTAATTAAATTAATTTTAACCCGACTAAATTGGATACCGCCTTTATGGTTGGTTGGGATTAATCATAAATTTGACTTAATCAGTATATCGCCTATATGGTCGGTTGGTAATGTTATGCAAGTTTATATATTATAATAAGAGAGATATCTAAATTAGAAGTAATAAAAGTGGATCATTTAACCCTAATATTTTCTTTATTGTTAATTTATCTTTTTCATTTCCAAGCTTTACTTTATGTTATTTACTTTATTTATGTTTGTATCATTCCTAGATATATGTGGTAACTAAACCCCTATCTAGGGTTGTGATGAATTCCAATATCACCATTTTATAAGTGGTTGTTTTGTGTCTTGGGTAATATAAAGGTTTATTTATTGAGCCTTAGTCTTAATGCTTCTTGTTAACTGGCCATTAATAAGATTGATTTTTTAAACTTTAAATGAATTTGGAAAAAGAATTTTAGGTTTACCCTTAGACCCAATAGTTCACGATGTCACCTTGGGGTAAGAGACTCTTAGGTAGATTTCCTTACAGGATATGAATATACATGTCGGACGGGGGGTATCTATAATTGGAACTTAATCTTAACGAATTCAGATAACTTGGTTAACATAGGAATATAGTTAATTGGGTTACACTGGATGTTTGCATCTGACCATCGGAATAGGCTTTTGCATATTTTCGTGTTCCAGTTTAATAATTTAAAATATATTGCAAAAACATGAGATAACCACTTCATCTTTAAAATATATTGGAAGGATTCACATCCCTAGATAGTTTCTTAATATTGAATTTTCCTTTAATTTATTTCGTACTGTTTTATTTACTTCTTTTCCGAAAAAAATACCATCCAATCAAAAATCAATCTATTAGATACTCGTAAGATTTAACGTCATAAATTAATAGCTAAGGTATTAAGTCCTCGTGGGATCGATATATTTTATACTACTTGAGCGATACGTGTGCTTGCGTAACATGTGTGATTACCACTGATCAAGTTTTTGGCCCCATTGTCGGAGACTTATTTATCTTTTACTATTAATTTTAGGGTTAGATACGTTATTTGTGTCTAATTTTTTTTTACTTATTATTTTTGTTTTCTTGTGTTGTAGGTTCTCAGACACTACATGAGACGAACCAAAAGCTTTGAAATTCGTTCGCTTGACCTATAAATTGAAAGAAAAATCAGACAGTTGAGAAGGGAAAGGTGAGAAGGTCAAGAAGCACTGATCAACATGAAACATGAACCTTTAGAAGTTGCACCACCAATTCCCATTCGAGACAGAACGATTCCGGTGGTTGAAGGCTTCATATCATGCATTGTACTTCCTCCCTTACCAGCAAATGTGTGTGACATCAAAACATGCATTCAGATGATACAACAATCAATTCAATTTGGGGGAAGTACAATTGAAGTTCCTAATGCCCATATCAGCAACTTCCTGGAAGTTTGCGGTACATTTAATTACAATCGAGCAGCTGAATAAACAATGAGACTGCGTGTTTTCCCATATTCCTTGAAAGACAGAGCTAAGGCTTGGCTACATTCACTACCAGCAGGTTTCATCACAACTTGGAGCACCCTAGCCACCAAATTCCTTGCAAAGTACTTTCCCTCAGGCAGAACTGCAAAGCTTATGACCCATAGCATCATTATTTGTACAGAACATGGTGTTGTTGTACAAATAAACTATGTGACAAAGGAAATTGCTCTTTTATCATTTGTAATAGGATTACCGGGATATATAAATGATAAAAGTCTATATGATTAGTACCAGATTAATAAGATATTAGACAATATTAATCCACGTAAGGTTTAATCATTAAATATGCCTAGTCGTAGTATTATCGAGACTGGACATCGATAATGCGGAATATACTAGTATTACACTTGTGTATGTTATGGAAGCGTAATAGAATAGTTCTCATATATTTAGGTATTGGATACTTATGCAAGTGTAATAGCAGGTTCTTTTTACCGATGGTACGGAAACAGTTTCGCTCTGGATAGACCCCTCGGAATCCCATTGGTAGTATGACTATGTATCTATGGGAATCCGAATCAGGGTTGGTGTATTTGGTCTTAACCTGAGACTTGCATCGCTAATACTTGCGACAATCAATATACTTTGGTTTTGGTCGTTCGGGGCTTTAACAGGTTCTGTGTAAGCCTCTTTTGGTATACTAAGAATCGTAGTGTATTGGGTGTGATGTCAAGATGGAAGTATCACTTCAGTCATATGTACTCTTATGTACTACAGTCATCGGGATGATATGACTAAGTCATGATTATCCGATTATAAAGACTAGTTACCAGAGATCTGATATATGTTTCGTATGAGGCAGACATAATTCCAGCCCTAGGCCTAGCATGTGATATCGATACTGGATCACAATACGCAATACTACGTATACTACGCCTGACATAGATTATATATTCCTTAAAGAATATTTCTGGAGAATTAGGTATGTACGGCGCATTGCTAAAAGCCAACCATGTCTTGTAAATCGGTAAAAACGTGGTACTGGGTACGCACGTGTTTGGATAGTCCGACGACCGGATTTACTGCCAACATATCCAGAGATCTCATGTGTTGTTTCCCGAAGATTCACCGATGACGTTTGACTCGAACATAAGTAATCTGGGATTAATTAGAAGAGATAGAAAATTAATCTAGGATTAATTACGGCAAGAATTTATCTGGGATAAAATTCAATTAAGAGGGAGAGAACGATTAATTTGGAATTAATCGATAAAATTAATATATTCGATATATTAAATGAAATTAGATTTCATAACGGAATTAAAATTGGATTTTAATTCTGGCGAACAAATTAATTTAGAATTAATTCGCGAGTGACTTTAATAGTAATTTTGCTAGGCATAATTATTTAATTAAATTTGATTTAATTATGTCGCAACGGAAAGTTCGTTAATTCGGAATTAACGAACCTGAGCCCGAAATGTGTTTGTGGGCCCACTCAGATTTTGAATCAAGTGGGGCCCACCACAAGTCACATCACTTGTCACTTTACTTACTTTTATAGTGATGGAATTTGGTATTTGGTGATGGCTTGTAAAACACTAAACTTAGAAAAAGGTGAAAGACTTTTTCCAAAATTTGATTTTGGTATATGTTTTGATTTTTGGAAAATCATTCACACTTTACACTTAACAAAAACAACTCTCTCTCTCAAAAAAACCATTCATTGTCGTGAGCCCTCTTCACCAAGAAGAAAATTGTTGCAATTTTTTCTTCAAGCTAGCACTACAAAGGAGTCATTCAAAGGTGTTAGGGGAACTTTCCCATTGCGTTTGGAATCAAACTTGAAGGCTTGGAGCTCAACACACCATCATCAAAGAGGATTTTGGAGCACTTCAAATGAGCAAAAATTTTGTTATCTCTACATCCACTCAACCGAGAGTTGTAAGTATATTCCGCTACATTACTTTCCGTATGCACACATCTTTTATGCTTAATTGATCTTGGAATTGTTCCTAGAGAACTAACATTGGTATTAGAGCCCAATTTAAGCATGAAATGGATTAGGGTTTATATACTTGAATTTGGGTATTTTTTCTTGGAGCATGATTTAATCAAATTGAGTGTTTAAGTATGCTTAGATAATATAACTAAGAGTTATGCATGATTAATTTTATGAAAAATTGATTGAATTAATTTTCCCCAAATTTGAGGGCTTGGCCGAATGTATTGACCCTTTGTAGCTCATGGTGATTTTGTTTTTTAGACCATTGGATGTGTTTAAAATCCATGGATATATTGATTTATGATTTAATTGGATTGAAATCAAAATTGATGGAAAAAATGCCATAATGCCGAGAGCTCAAGGGCATGTTATGAGGTTGATTTTGCTTCAATAATATTGGACATGTATTAAAATAATAAATCATGAATAGTTATGTAAATTGGTATTTTGGAAATGTTAATTTAAATAATTAATTATGGCTATACACTTTATTAAATAAATTGTGATATTTGGAATATTGGAATTTAATTAATTAGGCTTCAATTTGGAATTGGGCTATTGATGTTATATTTGGGCCTTATGGGCTTGGTTGGGCCAAGTTGGTTTAGGAAAATTGGATTGGATCCAAATTGGGCCTAAAACCATTCCATAAAGTCCAAATATAATTAATGGGCCTTTTATATTTAATTGGACCTAACGGGCCGAAATTAATTTTATGGCAAATAGGGTAATTCCTTTATTGGGTCTTGGCATTTGGTTTTGACCCATATTGGCCAAAGCCCATGCCTTATGATTAATTAAAAGCACATTGGACTTTAATTAAATTGACATTGGAGGAGGGAGCTACTTAGTTCGGTTAAGGCCTTATTCAATTACTCTTCCTTTCGGAGGAGTAATAGCGGCGGGCCCAACACTCGGTCTACTATAACCAAGAATCCCACCTTTAGCTTTTCATAACCTCGTCTTTTATTTCATGCACGAGGTTGAATCTCGATTCAAGGTCAACAATCGATCTCGAGGGTCCAGGTATTCGAGTTGCCTAAAAGTGCTTGATATTACGTTACGATGTTACCTGGCTTTGCTCTTAGAAAGAGAGTAAACCAATGCCTCTTGAGCCAGGTGAGGATATTCCGACAAGAGAGTCACCTGCCTCTTTAAGGTCAACCGATGTCTTTGGGGATTCCCATGTATACTTTAGCTAGCTATTCCTCACATCGTTAATAGTTCTTCGCTAAACAAAAGACTAATAGAATCGCATCTGAGTCAACCGGAAGTCAATGAGCCAATAGCTTTTCATTTCTCTACTATTCTACGCCTTGGGCTACAGAATTTACCTTTGGGCCTGGTCCTTATTCTTTATTTTTTAAGGCCGGGAAAATGAAACTGCCTCCCACATGTAAGACAGCCTAGCATATCCTTTTTCATGTCCATCTTCGGTGATCCGGGAAGACGATTTCCGACATTCACCATCAAAATGATGGTAATTGGGCTTTTGAGACCCATTAAGATTGGATTTAGAATCTAAGTCTAAAAGGCACATTAATAGAGTGTAATTATTTAATTTAGAATTAATTATGAATTAGTATTTAATACAGATTAAATCAGATTTAAAATTGTAGTTCGATATAATTCAAAAATTCGCACTTTGAGTACTTATTCTTAAACGGGTTGGACTCGCGCAAATCAAATCGTTGTTTGAACATTGGATGATCACTTAATTCAAAGATTAATTAATTGGATTAGATTGATTGAATAACATGCTTTGTGTGAATACATGGATGTATTGAATGAATAATGTATATCAGATGTATATTAGATGGGTGAGGGCAATTTTGGAAATTGTTGTAATAAATTTAGAATTTATTAAATTGGACCTACGTGTCCAGCCTTTATCTCTTGACTCTTTGAAATTCTCTTCTCACCAATTCCCCTCAATGTAATGAGGTTTCTTTATTGTATTATGTAATTGGGTATAAGTTAGAACAACGCTAGCCGGGGAGAGGAAATGGAGAGATTTATTCTAGGAACAAGTTTGTTGTATATCTATCCGCATAACATTATTAATTTTATCACGCCTTATTATGCTTTTAGAATGCATGCTTAATGGTGTATGATGAGACCTAATTAAAGATAATAAATAGGTTTCCAAATCGTGACAAAAACCCTCATTTTATATTAAGCGTTTTTCCTTCAATTGAGTGATTCTCTCTCAAGATCCAAGATTGGCATTGGTTTGTTGGCCAAAATCAAGGCCACTTCTTGTTCATCGGCCTCGATTACGAAGCTTTCCCACTGTCAATGGGTCATGCTTAACTGGTTTTATTAAGCTTGTTAAGCCAAAGCCAAGGCTTAGTTGATTTAGAGGAAAAATGTTAGGTAATATATTGGATATATTGGCATATATTGGATATATGTTTCGGACTTGGAGGTCCACCTAGTGGATCTAGGAATTGGATGAGATCCAATTGATCTTAGAGATCTACCTAGTTAAGTTTCATACAACTTATTGGCCAAAGTCAAGGTTGTGTGTTATTTAACGGGATCCTAGCCCACTAGGAAACTAGGTTTCCCGAGTACTCCATAGAGGGTTAGAGGCTCGTCGAAAAATAGTGGGAGGCAAGTATTAAAATTTCAATTTTGTTTAACTACTTGCCAATATGCGCTCATTTCAATTTTTCGTCATTAAAAATTTATATATATTAGTTGGACTAATATTCAATTGTTGTTTTAATTAAACATTTGGACTATATTCAAACTACTTCATTTATAGTTGATTATATAATTGGATTATAGTAATCATATATATTTGAATTTAACCAATCAAATAGTAGTTTATTACATAGTTAGACTATAGTAATCATTATATTCGATTGTACCTGAAATCGTTGATTGGATAGTTGGACTATTGGAATCAAGATAACTGAAAGATTAGCGTTTAAAACATAATCATAGGTGAAAATGTCAAGAGCGGCTTCAATTTTCAAATTGGGAATAGAACTTCAGGATAGTCATAGAAGCCAAGAAGTTACTTTATTTGATAGAGTGACATCTCGGGCCTGAGCCTGGAGTTGAGCAAATAGTGGAGCATGAGCTTTTGAAGACTCAATCTGTTATGCTTTCCGCAATGACTCCTTAATTTCTTCGTCAGAACTAAGGATTAGATCCTTATAGTATGATATTGAAATTGAAAGATCTTCATAGATCTATTCTTAGATCTTAGAAGTACTAATTGCAAAAGAAAACTCTTGGAGAGTTAATGGCTATGCTCAAGAAGCACAGCCAGAGCTTGCAAAAGGGCAAGAAGCGCAAGGCACATCTTACTTCGACATCCCAGAAGGCCAAGGCTTGGCCGAAGGCTTCTAGGGGTGTGAAGAAAATGGGCAAAGGCAAAATCATCACAATCTTCTGGGAAGACAAAGGACATATCCCAAGATGTCTGCCTAAACTGTGGCAAACAAGGTCACTGGAAGCGTGACTGCCGTATGGACAAAGACATACATGAAGGAAATGGAGACGGGCAAGGCTCCGACTTCAGGTATGTTTGTCGTAAACATATCCACTGCTAGTTTTAAAACTTGGATTTTTGATACTGAATGTGGTACAAACATATGTACTGATGTGCGGGATCTGCTGATTAGCAGGATACTGACTTCAGGTGAGATTGACCTATGAGTTGGAAACAGGACGAGAGTCGCTATTTTGGCCACATAAACCTAAGTTTTGGAACTGCCATTTGGGCATGTACTTAAATTAGGAAACTGTTATAATGTATCTAGTTTGACTAGGAACATTATCTCTGTATCTAGTTTAACTCGTTGCAAGTATACCTTTATATTCTAGAACACTAAGTGTTTTGTTTATAAAGATGATATTGAGATGAACACATTAGATGTGAATAACAATATTTATATTTTGAATATAAATCAATCTCAAACATATAACATGACAAACAAAAGGCTCAAACTGAGTAAATAAAATGAGACTTAATTGTGGCATTGTAGTCTGGGACACATTAACAAGACTCGTATATCCACACTTTCGAAGAGTGGGTACTAGGACGGATTTGATTCTAATTCAACGGATGTCTACGAATCTAGTTTATTAGGCAAAGTGCCTAAAACATCTTTTACTTGATAAAAGTGCAAGTACCACTGATCTGTTAGCCCTTGTTCATTGTGAAGTACGTGGGCCCATGTCTAGGTAGGCTAGAGATTAATATGAATACTTCGTAATCTTTACAGATGTGGCATCGCGTTACGGTTATATTTATCGTATGAAACACAAGTCAGAAACTCTGGAGTAATTCAAAGAGTTTCGATATGAAGTAAGAAAACAGACCGACTAAGTATTAAAACATTACGGTCGGACCGTGATGGATAGTAATTAAACATTTAAGTTTCTCGATTACTTGAAAGAGTATGGTATTCTTTCACAGTGGACTCCTCCCGGGACAGCTCAATTTGACGGTGTGTCTGAACTGAGGAACCGAACTTTGTTGGACATGGTAAGGTTAATGATGAGTCGCTCTTAGCTACCAATTTCCTTCACATGATATGCATTAAACAGTGCAATACTTATTTTGAATAAGGTTCCATGTAAATCTATTAGACAGACTTCGTATTAGATATGAACGGGAAAGAAACCGGGTTTCTCATTCCTGAAGATTTGGGATGATGGGCATATAATTGAATGTTTGGATGATACCAAACTAGAACCCAAATCGGATAAGTGCTTATTTATAGGTTATCCTAGGGAAACCAAAGTATAGTACTTATACAACTCACAAGATAACAATGTAATTGTTGCTCTCCATGCAGTTTTCCTAAGACGAATACCAAAATGCAGTGGTAAGTGGGAGGAAAGTAGAACTCGATGAAAATCAGAGTAATACTATTCCAGGCACCGAATCCTCACGGAACATCAATAGTTCATCAGGGATGAAACTATACCAATAATCTACAAATACACAAGAACTGCGTAGGTCGGAGAGAGTCAGTAAACAACCTGGGAGGTATGGGTTTCTAATCTCACCTCATGTAGATATCAATCTTATTGAGGAAGACGAACCGGCTACGTACGAGAAAGTGATACAAGGTATCGACTTCATTTATGGCAAAGTGCCATGAAGTCCGAAATGGATTCCATGTATACCAACTAAGTTTGGACACTGGTTGATGTACCAGAAAACACTGTGCCTATTGGTACTATATGAGTCTTCAAGGAAGACATACATGGATGGAAACATGAAATGCACACAGCTAGGCTTGTACAGAAAGAGTATCGTCAATGACGAAACTTTTTCATCTGTTGCCATGATTAAATCCATTCGGACAATGCTTGATATTGTTGCATATTTCATTTATGAAATATGACAGTGGAACGTCAAAACCGCTTTCCTTAATGGAAACATTTTGGAGGATGTTTAAAACATCCTGACGGTTTTGTCATATCAAAACAAGCAAACAAGGTTTGCAAGTTAAATCGATCCATTTATGGATTGAAGCAAGCATTGCATTCTTGGAACTAACGTTTTGATAAGATCATAATGGTATATGGTTTCATTCAAAAACGGTAAAGATTCTTGTGTATATAAGAAGGTTAGTGGGAGCGCACTGACAATGATTGTCCTATATAATGATGACATATCATTTCTTGGAAATGACATTCCCATAATACAATCGGTGAAAGCTTGGCTTTCATTAAAATTCTCCATGGAATACTTGGGAGATGAAACCTTTATTCTAGGAATAAAGATCTACTAGGATAGATCTAAAAGTTGTTGACCCTCTCCGAGAACTCGTACATTAAAAAAACTATGTATGCGACCTGGTGTCTCATATGCTTTGAGCATATGGAGTCACAATCAGGCCAATCCAGGTCATGGTCACTGGATTGATGTTAAGAACATCCGTATGTATCTTAGACGAACTAAGGTTGCTGTCTTAAGTTATGGAGAATGAGAACTTGAAGTGAATGGGTTCACCATTGTAAGTTTCCAAACCTACACAAATGAATGTAAGTCATAATAAGAGTACTACATAGTTTGAATAACGGAACAGTGAGCTGGAAATCTTCCAAGCAAGATACTATTACCGAATAAATTACAAAAGCGAAACATTACTGCAGCTAAGGCAGCAAAAGAAGCAATTTGGGATCTATATAATCCTAATTGGATTAGGAATAGTTCTGTTAGCAGTTGAGCTGGGATACAGCACATGCTAAAGAATTACGGTCTCATCAACGATCCAAGTATATACTTCGAATATTTCATCTGATTTTTCGGATCATACATCGTGGCGATGTGATGATCGAATAAAATGCATCAGATGATAACATTGTAAATCCGTTGACGAAAACTATTTCTCAGCAGAAGTTTGAGCGACCTGTACATAGTTCAGGTGTAGGACACTTGATTGATTGGCTATAGGCCAAGTGGGAGATTGTTGGACAATTATGACACATAGCATCACTATTTGTACAAAACATTGTGTTGTTGTACAAATAAACTATGTGACAAAGGAAATTACTCTTTTATCATTTGTAATTAGATTACCAGGATATATCAATGATAAAAGTCCATATGATTAGTACCGAATTAATAAGATATGAGACAATATTAATCCACGTAAGGTTTAATCATAAAATATCCATAGTCGTAGTATTATCGAGACTAGACATCGATAATGTGGAATAGACTAGTATTACACTTGTGCGTGTTATAAAAGCGTAACGACATAGTTCTCATATATTTGGGTATTGGATACTTATGCAAGTGTAATAGGAGGTTCTGTTTACCGATGGTACGAAAACAGTTTCGCTCTGGATAGACCCTTTGGAATCCCATTGGTAGTACGACTATGTGTCTATGGGAATCTGAATCAGGGTAGGTGTATTTAGTCTTAACCTGAGACTTGCATCGCTAATACTTGCGACAATCAGTATTCTTTGGTTTTGGTCTTCCGGGGCTTTAACAGGTTCTGTGTATGCCTCTTCTGGGTATACAGAGAATCGTAGTGTATTGGGTGTCATGTCAAGATGGAAGTATCACTTCATTCATATGGAGATGATGATCACGTAGGATATGAAACTGATACTCTTATGTACTATAGTCATCGGGATAATATGACTAAGTCATGATTATCCGATTATATAGACTAGTTACTAGAGATCCGATATATTTTTCGTACGGGGCAGACACAATTCTAGCCCTAGGCCTAGCATGTGATATCGATACTGGATCGCAATACTCAATACTATGTATATACTACGCCTGACATAGATTATATATTCCTTAAAGAATATTTCTGGAGAATTGGGTAGGCACGACGCTTTGCTAGAAGCCAACCATATCTTGTAAATCGGTAAAAACGTGGTACTGGGTACGCATGTGTTTGAATAGTCTGACGACCGGATTTACTGCCAACATATCCAGAGATCTCATGGGTCGCTTCCTGAAGATTCACCGATGACGTTTGACTCGAACATAAGTAATCTTGGATTAATTAGAAGAGATAGAAAATTAATCTAGGATTAATTACGGCAAGAATTTATCTGGGATAAAATTCAATTAAGAGAGAGAGAACGATTAATTTGGAATTAATCGATAAAATTAATATATTCGATATATTAAATGAAATTAGATTTCATAACGGAATTAAAATTAAATTTTAATTCGGGCGAACGAATTAATTTAGAATTAATTCGCGAGCGACTTTAATAGTAATTTTACTAGAGATAATTATTTAATTAAATTTGATTTAATTAAGTCGCAACGGAAAGTTCGTTAATTCGGAATTAATGAACCCGTGCCTGGAATGTGTTTGCGGGCCCACTCGGATTTTCAATCAAGTGGGGCCCACCATAAGTCACATCACTTGTCACTTTACTTACCTTTATGGTGATGGAATTTGGTATTTGGTGATGGCTTGTAAAACACTCAACTTAGAAAAAGGTGAAAGACTTTTACCAAACTTTGATTTTGGTATATGTTTTGATTTTTGGAAAATCATTCACACTTTTTACACTTAACAAAAACAACTCTCTCTCTCACAAAAACCCTTCATTGCTGTGAGCCCTCTTCACCAAGGAGAAAATTGTTGCAATTTTTTTCTTCAAGCTAGTACTACAAAAGAGTCATTCAAATGTGTTAGGGAAACTTTCCCATTAAGTTTGGAATCAAACTTGAAGGCTTGGAACTCAACACACCATCATCAAATATGAGCTTGAAGCACTTCAAAGGAGCAAAAAAATTTCGTTATCTCTACATCCACTCAACCGAGCATTGTAAGTATTTTCTGCTACATTACTTTGCGTATTCACACATCTTTTATGCTTAACTGATCTTGGAATTGTTCCTATAGAACTAACAAAAGGTTAATTGGCCATTAACTTGCCATTAATAAAATTGAACTGGTAAACTTAAAATGAACTTGGAAAGAGATTTTAGGTTAAAGAACTTAGACTCAATAGCCCACTATTTTCCTTGATGATAGTTAACCCTTTATATATTTCCTTAGAGGATAGGAATATACCTATCGGGCAGGGGTAGCCATAATTGAAACTTAATCTTAATGAATTCAGATAATTTGGTTAACATGTGAATATGATTAATTGGGTTATACTGGGTATTTGTACTTGACCATCGGAAGAGGCTTTTACATAATTTCGTGTTCCAGGTTAATAAACCAATATATTACACAAACGTAAAATAACCACTTCATCTTTTAAAAAGATATTGGAATGATTCACAACCCTGAATAGTTTTTATAAATTTGAATTTTCTTCAATCTACTTTTAAGAAATTTGTTTACTTGTTTTAATTTTAAAGTCACCACCCAATCAAACAATCAATCCATTAAATACTTGTAAACATTTAACTTCATTAAATTGATAACAAAAGGTTTTAAGTCCTCGTGGGATCGATACTTTTTATACTACTTGAATGATATGTGGGCTTACGTTATACGCGTGTGATTACACCGTTCACATATGACTATTTTAGATTACTAATTTATAATATGCGTTATTAAACAAACACTTTGATAAATGAATAATGCATCATTTTATTTCATAAAATATAATTATGTATACATTACATGAAGCACTAGGGCATATATCCCAACAATCTCCCACTTGCACTAGAGAAAATATGACATGTCATGTAATCCTAGACCATATAGATGACCTTCAAATACTTTAGCCGACAATGTCTTTTTAAACAGATCAGCTAGGTTCTCTGCTGATGAAATTTTCGTCACAAAAACATCTCCTCTTTTCACTATCTCCCTGATGAGATGATATTTTTTCCATATATACTTTCCCATTTTATGGCTTCTTGGCTCTTTGGAATTCGCAACTGCACCACTATTATCTCAATAAAGTGTGAGTGGTTTATCCATATCTGGAACAACTTCCAAATCTCCCAAGAACTTCCGGAGCCAGACTGCTTCCTTAGTGTAACACCTGCCAAAGGCAGGATGTTACCGAAATGAGACAGGATTAACCCATCTCCATAAGCCTCTAAATTTACAGAAAATCAGGCATGATGTATCATAAAACAGGACAACCTAGATCACAGTCTAGCATCCAAACGAAACCTGAAATAGAGATCACATATTAAAAGGACCACAAGTCCACATAAAACCATAAAAATCAAAATCAATACTTAAGGGCTCTGTGCCCATAACATCATATGCAAATCAAAACATTTACTCAATATATACAAACACCACGGTCAACACGACAAATAATCTAATATCCATAAATCCTAAACCTCTAAGAGTTTTCCCAAGACACTTGCGAGGATGACAGTAACTTGGATAATCTGCATCCCGAGCATGGCTTTCAAAGTTGAAGTGGTTGACCCAATTGGTAGCTTACCTACAAAACTAGCCAACAATCCAAAGCATGCAAAGAAAAAAGTTCGAATATCGGCAGAGTACGTTATTTAACATATAATTCATTTAAATCATATAAAACTTGAAGTCGGATTTCTGAGACTTTATTACGAATAAGCATCTTTAAAATATCATCAAATCGATAAATCAAACAAACTTGCTTCACATTCCGATAACCTTATGATAACTTAATGTTCGTGACATATACATTCGCAAAAGACATTTCAAGCACTCCATATCATAAATAAATTCAGTAAAACACTGCCATTTGTCAAGTCGATGCCACGACCACAGTAAAAATAAAATCCCAAAGTTATGGTTGACCTGCTAGCCAAATTCCCAAAGCTATATATGGCACACTCAAGGTAATGTTGATTGAACACCACAAAAATACTCTATAGAGTTTTCTCCCATTTCAGGTGCCTAATAAAAAAAACAAGGACAATATTTCTGCTTAACATAATACAAATATGAATACAACAAAGATACACAATATGGTAGCAACTCTGAATCAAATGATAGATCGTCAATTTCATAGGAAAACCAAATTTACTATGAAGATTCTTGTCTCTTCAAGGATAGCCAGCTTGCATTCCAGCATTATCCAAAAACAAAATAGTCTGAAATGAATGAAAGGATGTTGCATAAAATTAATAATAACAATAATAGACCTAACTTCTCTGTAAGCCATTAATAGGAATTAATATTCAAACATGGAAAACAAATCTAACTGTCAAAAGTATAGGTTTACAAAAATAGGATAACAATATACGCAGCTACTAGCATTCATCATAAAATCAAATCAATATAAAGCATATCATATGTCACAGTTAGCATCATTTGGTATCACAGAAAGGTATAACACAGAAAGCAATAGATGTCCATGTGTATGTATATGTCAAGGAAGACAAAACCACATGCATTAATGAGTTCAACAATGAGTAAAATATCCAACAATTATATCATAAATAAGATCTTAATTCCACATTTCTTGAACTTTCATCAAGTAACACCCAAATATAATAATTTCAAAAGAATGGTTATTCTCTAAACTTAGATTGAATATATAACTCTTTAAATACTTACTTAATCTAAAAGGGACTACCTCTTATATAGTTATAACATTCATCAGGTTCTAATAAGAATATTAAATTGTTCCTCAATCTCAAAACCAGACAAGATCAAACATAAAAACAAAAAGGAGCCTCAATCTCAAAACCAGACAAGATAAAACATAAAAACAAAGAGGAGGAAAAAGAATAAATATTAAACAAGTAGAGTTTTCTTACTTTGCTTATAATACTTCTAACATCAATAAGTTTAACCATAAACCTTGCTTTATTATTTCTATTGCACACGGGATTATACCTATAGAGATTTGACGTTAATACTATATCTCTGGAATAATCTGGATACCTGTGACGAAGGGATTATATGTATGCGATGACCTCGACCTGTAAGATTCAGCAAGTTTATCAATGGTCGTTATAATTTATGGGTGGGTAGATTATGGACACAAAATTAGATTTCATGATGGATATACCTGAATCTAGCGAGTCTCACTAATGAAAAATACTTGTAGAGCACTAGAGCACTAGGGCAACTTTTGTAAATAATATTGATTATTTATAAATCTTTTAACGGTTGAACGAAAAGATACATGCTTAAGGTTTTTTTGGCCATTTCCTAGTTAATTTGTATTGGATTGATACTTGATTTTTTTAAATACACATTAAATATTTATCAAATAAATTATTTGACACATGTTACAAATATATGTATTATGGAATATTTAAAGTAAATATGATACATGTATTTAGATATTGTATTAAGTAATTATCTAATTATTTAATTGTTAAATAATTAGATTAATTAAATACAAACTATCTTTATCATGGCCAAGTGTAATTGGTTATACTTGTCTTTATATTAATGAAAATGGTTTTCAATTTAGATTTTGCTACCTTTTAATATTGATTAAAAATTAAAAATTCTAATTTCCCATTTTGCCATTATTTTAGGCCAAGCCCTACATATATAATGGTTTCATTTTTCATTTTAGATACTTGATGTTGAGCTTCCAAAAAAATTACAAAAGAAAGGTTGATAGAAAAGTGAAGAACAAAGGAAGGATTTGAAGAAAACATAAAGATTTGTAAGTTTTTTCAACTAGAAAAATCTTCTATGGTTTTAAGCTACGACATGTGATGTTTGGTTATTTCTCTACTCTTTTAATTTTGTAATATGAGGTTGGAAGCATAAATGAAAGATGTGTAACGACCCGGGTTATTTTAACGAGATTGCGTAAATTTATTTTCGCTTGTGTAGCCGCGTCGAACTCGAGGTCAATTTTTATTATAAATGGGAACCTTTTTCCAAGAGATAAGTTGTAGAATAATATAGAATTAACTAGAAAGGTTAAAATTGGAATTTAACAAATTCAATAAATAATCCTAGAAACTTCTATACACATATTTATATACACACATGCTTATTTCACTCATACACACGTGGAGCACTTGTATACACATAAAATTAATACACACACAAATTGAAAAACAACACACACACAGAGAGAGGCCGAAAGAACCAGAAAGAAAAAGCTTAGGCCGAAAGATGAAGTTGACCGAGGAGAAAGAAATCAGAAGTAGGCCGACAGAAAGAAGAAGAAGAATGGGAAGAGAAGAGATGTGATGTAGTAGACCGAAACAGTCGGGGAGAGGGGAAAACAAAGGAGAGAGGCCGAATTAGAAGAGGAGAAGCAGTGAAATGGAGAGAGAGAGACCGAGAATGAGGAAAGAATTGGAAAACAGAAGTAGCTACACTATTGCTATGAATTTCTTGAGTATTATTAAGTTTGCCATTTGGGTTTTGATTTAAACCTTGAGATTGGACTAGATAATAAGATTAAGTATGTTAAAAGTAGTTTAAATTTGATATCTAACATGAGATTAGAAGAAATATTTTTAAGATTAGAGGGATTCTCAATTTGGGGAAAAACGCCTAGAACCCTAGAATTTGGGGATTTCCTAAAACTAAGGTGCAAGTTTATGTAATGGTTAATTTGGAAATCTTATAGACAAGTAATGAAATATTTGTGTGTTATTGTGAAAATAAAATCTGAATTATGACTGTAGCAGTGATGAAAACGTTTAGACAGTGACGTTTGAGGGAAATAGTTTTGGACAATTATGACCCATAGCGACACTATTTGTACAGATCATGGTATTGTTGTACAGATTAACTATGTGACAAAGGAGATTGCACTCTTATCATTTGTGATTAGATCACCAAGATATATAAATGATAGGAGGTCCCTGTGATTTGTTCCTGGATTGAGATTGATATGAGACAGTATAGGTCCACAAAGGATAAATCATTAAATATCCCTAGTCAGAGTATTATCGAGATTGGACATCGATAAATACATAAAAGACTAGTATTACACTTGTGTGCATTGTGCGGGCACAACAGCATAGTTCTCATATATTTGGGTATATAATACTCATACAAATGTAATAAGAGGTTGTGTTTTACCGATGGTACGGGAAACAGCTTCGCTCTGGACAAGACCCCTCGGAATTCCGTTGGTAGTATGACTATGTGTCTATGGAAGTCCGAAATCAGGGTAGGTGTATTTGGTCTTAACCTGAGACTTACACCGCTAATACTTACGACAATCAATATACTTTGGTTTTGTTCGTCCAGGGCTTTAACCGGTTTATGTGTACGCCTCTTCTAGGTATATCGAGAATCGTAGTGTGTTGGGTGTGATGTCAAGATGGAAGTGTCACTCCAGTCATATGATCGCGCAGGGATACAGAACTGGTTCTCTAAAAAGGTTGCAACCATCGGGATAATATGACTTGGTCATGGTTATCCGATATTAAAGAGACTAGTTGCTTGTCATCCGATATTTGCTTCGTACGGGGCAGACATTGTACCAGCCCCAGGCCTTGCATGTGATCATCCAATACTGGATCGAAATACACAATACTACATATACTACGCCTGATATATATCCTTTATTCCTGTAAGGATATTTCTGGAGAATTGGGTAGGCATATCACTTTGGTAGAAGCCAACTTTGTCTTGTAAATCGGTATAAACGTAGTACGAGGTACTTACGTGTTCTGATAGTCCGATGACCGAATTTACTGCCAACATATCTGGGGATCTCATGGGTCACTTTCCAAAGATTCAGCGATGACGTATGACTCGCACTTTTAATTAATCTGGGATTAATTAGATGAGAGAGAAAATTAATATGGGATTAATTGCGGAGATATTTTATCTGGGATAAAATATCATTTAAAGAGAGAGAATGATTAATTTAGAATTAATCGATAAATTAATATATTCGATATATTAAATGAAATTGGATTTTGACGCGGAATTAAAATTAGATTTTAATTCGGGAGAACAAATTAATTTAGAATTAATTCATTAGCGACGTGAATAGTGATTTCGCTAGGCATAATCATTTAATTACTTCACAACGGAAAATTCGTTAATTTGGAATTAGCGAATCCGAGCCCGGGATTATTTGCGAGCGCATTCGCATTTCGAATTCGAGTGCGGCATGCAAGTCAAATCAAGCGTCAAATCGCTAGTCACATCAAGCATCAAATCATGTCACTTTGAGTGATGTGACAATTGATTGATTAATTGATTGATGTAGTGGTTGGCATTTATGGCTTTAAATTGTTTGACTTTCTGAAAGCCAAAAGTGTGTATATGTTTTTGAAAATCAATTACACATTTCATCTCTCTCTTTCCTCTGTGCTCACGTTTGGAGTAACCATTTCTTCTCTCATCTCACGCCATTTTGGGCAGTTTTTGTTCTTATGTTTTGCTGGGCAGAACCGAAAATGAAGGGAAGCTAAGTGTGATTTTGTTGCAAAATCAAGAGTGCTAGTACATTCCGGGATCATGCAAAGGTGATGGGGAAGTCCACCCATGAGCCGGGAATCGTTTGACGAAGCTTGGAGCTTGTTCAAGCACCTCCAATGGCCGAAATTGGTGATGACAGAAACTACCACTGCCGTGACATGTGGGAGGCAGAAAATAATTTTTTGATGCCTCGCGCGTCGCTCAACCGATCGATGTGAGTATTCCATAACTCCCTCGTTGTATCCGCACTTGTTTCATGCTTGTTTATTGATCCTTGGGACCTTAGTATTATCCAATAATGGTATCAAGAGCAAGGTTAAGCATGAAAATATTTTAGGGCTTAAAATTTGGGTAAAAATGTGTTTGAGCATGATTTTTGAAATTGGATGAATGAATATGTTTAAATGTGTTTTAATTGAGGATTGATTGATCAATTTGTTGAAATTATGTTTGGAACAAATTTCACCAATTTTCTTGGTGTTGGACAAATGTAATGCCCTATTTTGAACTTGGTGGTTTTTTGATTTTTGATCATTGGATGACTTGAATCAATTGGAAATGTGGATTTAATGTTAATTTGGATTTAATTAGATTGAATTCAGAATTGATATGAAAATCCCTATATTGTCGAGACTTTGAGCATGTATATTGGGTTTGATTTTTGTTAAATTATGTTGGACATGATTTAATATTGATAAGCATGATTAATTAGGCTAATTGATATTTTAGAAATGTTAATTGGGTAATTAATTATGTTATACACTTTGTGTAATTAAATTGGGAATTTAAAATTTTTGTAATTTAATTATATTGGGCCTTAAAATTGGATTTGGGCTTGTAAAGTTGTTATTTGGCTTATTGGGCTTGGTTGTACCAAGATGGGTTTAGGAAAAATTGGTTGGATCCAATTAGGCCCAAAACCGCATCCATAAAACCCAAATGCGACTAATGGACCTTTAAAGTTTAATTGGGTCAAATGGGCCTAAATTGATTTCTGGCTTATTGGGGTAATTCCCGGATTGGATTTTGGTAATTCATTTGGACCCGAGTTGACCAAAAGTCCACACCTTAAGAAATTAATTAAAAGCCCATTGGACTTTAATTAAATTAACGTTGGACGTTAATCGGGCTTTGAGACCCGTTGCGATTAAATTTGGAATTTAAGTCGTAAAAGGTTTATTATTAAAGTGTAATGTTTAATTTGGAATTAAATAAGCGAATTAGAATTAAATGCATATTGAATTGGATTTAATTATGTAGTTTAATTTAATTCGAGAATATGTACTTTGAGTACTTATTCGCAAAATGAGTTTGACTCGCGCAAAATCAAATCGTTGTTTGAACATTGGATGATCACTAATTATCAGATTAATTAATTTGATTAGATTGATTGATAACATGCTTGTGTGAATACAGGGTTGTGATGCATGAATAATGTATATCAGATGGATATTAGATGGGTGGGACAATTTTAGAAATTGTTGTAATAAATTTGATTTATTAATTGGACCTGCGTGTCCAGCCTTATACCTCCTTATTCTTTGTATTCTCTTCTCACTTATTCCCCTCAATGTAAATGAGGTTTCTTTAGAAGTGTATGTAACGGGTAGAAGTAATACATGTGCTAGCGGGAGAGAGAAAGAGAGAGATTTGATCTATGATCAATGTGTAAAGTATCCATCCGCATATCATTATTATTTTATTTATACGCGCTTTATTATGTATTTAGAATGCATGTTTAAGGGTGTATGATGATGAGACCTTAACAAAGATAATAAATTGGTTGCCAATTTGCACTCGAAAAACCCTCGAAAATATTAAGCGTATTTCATTCTATTGAGTGATTCTCACTTAAGATCCGAGACTGGCATTGGCTTGTTGGCCAAAGTCAAGGCCTTTGTCCGTCGAGGATGTGTTTGAATCACGAGAGCTTTGTTCCATATTGGTGTCTTGTCCAAGTTGTGTTTTGTTGGCCAAAGTCAAGACCACTTCTTGTCCATCGACATTGATTGCGAAGCTTTCCATGGTCAATGGGTCACGCTTAACTAGGATCACTAAGTTTGTTGTGCCAGAGCCAAGGCTTAGTTGATTCAGAGGAAAAAGGTTAGGTAATACATTGGATGTATTTGCATATATAAGATATATGTTTCTGACTTGGATGTCCCCCTACCGGATCTAGGAATTGGATTGGATCCAATCGATCTTAGAGATCTACCTTGTTAATTATCATACAATTTGTTGGCCAAAGTCAAGATTGTGTGATATTTAATGGGATCTTAGCCCACTAGAAAACACGGTTTCCCGAGTACTCGAAAAATGGTTAGAGGCTCGCCGAAGAATAGTGGGAGGTAAGAATTGAATTTGCAATATTTGTTTAATTACTTGCCATACGCGCTCAATCACAAATATCATTCGTCAAATATATTAAATGTTAGTTGGACTAATATTTAAATCGTTGTTTTAATAAACAATTGGACTGTATTCAAACTATTCATTTATAGTTGATTTTATAATTGGATTATAGTAATCAATATAATTGATTTTAGTCTATTAATTATAGTTGATTAAATAGTTGGACTATATTAATCATTATAATAAATAGTACCTAAATCGTTGATTAAATAGTTAGACTATTAGAATCAAGATGAAATTGAAAGATTGACATTTAAAACATAATCCTAGGGAAAATGTATTTAAATTGTTTAATTTTCAAATTGGGAATAATTTCAGGATGGTCCTGGAAACTAATAAGTTACTTTATTTGATAAAATAACATATTAAGCCTAAAGCCCGAAGTTAAGCAAATAGTAGAGCATGATCTTTGAAAGATCATGTAATGATAACATAAGTGCTTAATCCATTAAGCTTGTCATAGTAGACTCCTTAATTTCTGAATCAGAACTGAGGATTAGATCCTTAAAGTATGATAATGAAATTGAAGGATCTTCATAAATCTAATTTTAGATTTTAGAAGTACTAAATTGCAATAGTAAACTCTTGGAAAGTTAATGACTATTCTCAAGGAGATAAAGTCATAGTTTGCAATAGGCAAGTTGAGCAAGGCGCACCTTACTTTGATATTCTAGAAACCCTGGGCTTGGCCAAAGGCTTCTGGAATGTGGAAAAGGGCAAAGGCAAGATCATTATAATCTTCTAGGAAGATAAAAGACATATCCCAAAATGTCTGCCTAAATGTTGCAAATGGGATCGCGGAAGCGTGACTGCCGTTTGGACAAAGAAGACATGAAGGAATTGAAGACGAGCAAAGCTCTGACTTCAAATATGTTTGTCAACATTATGTTCACTACTAGTATTAAAATTAGATTTTAAATACTTAGTGTGGTACATAAATACATACTGATGTTCAGAATCTGCTATGAGCAGGATACTGACTTTAGTTGAGATTAATCTGCGAATTGAAAACGGGATGAAAGTCACTGTTTTAACCGCAGAAACCTAAGTTTAGGAACTACCTTCGGGTGTGTACCTAAGTTTGGAACTGTTATAATGTAAAATAGTTTGACTAGAGACATTATCTCTATATCAGTGTTTAACCCGCTGTGGGTGAACCTTTATATTTTAGAACACTAAAATGTTTTATTATATAAAGATGATATTGAGATAAGCACATTAGATGTGAATAACATAATTTATATTTTTGAATATAAATAAATCTCAAACGTATAACATGACAAACAAATAGCTTAAACTGATTTGATCAGAAGAAACATATTGTGGCATTGTTGTCTGGGACACAATTAAACAAGACTCGTATATACGCACTTTTGAAGAGTGGATACTCGGACATATTTGATTTAAATCAAATAAAGTCTACGAATCTAGTTTATTGGGAAAGTGCCTAAAACACTATTTACTTGTAAAAGTGTAAATGCCACTGATTTTTAAGCCCTAGTTCATAGTGAAGAAAGTAGGCCCATGTATAGCTAGGCTATAGGTGGATATGAATATTTTGTGACTTTTACGGATGTGGCATCACGTTACGGTTATGTGTTCCTTTTGAAACACAATTCGGAACAGATCGGCTAAAGTATTAAACTGTCACGGTAAAACCGTAATGGAAAATACTTAGGCAATAGGTTTCTAATATACTTGAAAGAGTATAGTATTCTTTCAATGAGGAATCCTCCCGGAACACGTCAGTTTGACAGTGTGTCCGAAAGGATAAATCAAATTTTGTTAGACATGATAAGGTTAATCATGAGTCGCTCTGAGCTACCATTTCCTTAAACGGATAAACATAAACATTGCAGAACTTATTTTGAATAAGGTTCCATAAATATATGTTTGACAGATATCATATTAGATATGAACGGGAAAGAAACCGGGTTTCATATTCCTGATAATTTGGGAATGCTAGGCATATGTTTGGTTGATACCAAACTAAAACCCAAATTGGATAAGTGCCAATTGTAGGTTATCCTACGGATACAATAAGTATAGTACTTATACAACTCACAAGAGAACAATTAGATTGTTGCTCACCATGCGGTTTTACTAAGAGGAATACCGAAATGCAATGGTAAGTTGGAGGATAGTAAGCTCGATGAAAATCGGAGTGATACTGTTCCAGGCACCGAATCCTAATGGAACACAAATAATTCATCAAGGATGTAACTATACCATTAATCTTCGAATACATAAGAACCGCGTATGTCGGAGAGAGTCAGAAAACAACCTGGGGTATAGGTTTCTGATATCACCTCATAAAGATGTCTATCTTATTGAGGAATACCAACTGACTACGTATGAGGAAGTGATACAAGGTATCGACTCCCTAATTATGGAAAAGTGCCATAATATCCTAATTGTATTCCATGTAAATCAACAAGTTTGGATACTAGTTGATGTACCACAAAGCATTGTGCCTAATGGTACTATATAAGTCTTCAAGGAAGACATACATAGAAGGCAACATACCAACGTATAAAGCTAGGCTTTTAGCGGAAAGGTATCGTTATCAACATTGTGTTGATTACGATTCAACCTTTTACCTGTTGCCACGGTAAATCCATTTGGATAATGCTTGCTAACGCTGCATGTTTCATTTATGAAATATGACATCTGAACGGGAAAATCGCTTTCCTGAAAAAGAAACCTTTTGGAGGATGTTTACAACATCATGTCGGTTTTGTCGTACCAAAACTAGCAAACAAGGTTTGCAGGTTATTCAATCCATGTTTGGATTGAAGCAAGCATTAAGTTCTTGGAATTATCGTTTCGATGTAATCATAATGGTTTATGATTTAATTCGAAACGAAAATATTCTTGTGTATATAAGGAGGTTAGTGGGAGCGCACTGATAGTGGCTGTCCTATAAAATAATGATAATATGTCTGTAGGCATTGCATTTTTGCATACCAAACCCGATGAGGAGTCTTGAAAGGAGGCACTGCCTTTTTAGTCGTGGAGTTCGCGGAAAGCGGGAAGGAAGGAAAGGTAAAGTCAAGAGATGATATATTTCAGAATTAATCCGCTAAGTTCGCTCAGATTTTGCTTGCTGAATAGTCGTTTCAAAGTGTTCCTACGGCCCAAAAATCACCGCAAACCCTTCCAAACCCACCTAGACACCCAAATCCACATCCAAAGCCCATTAAACCAAAACCAACCAAGCCACAAAGCCCACCACCTAGGAGGCCCACGACCTTGACACCATTTTCTACCCTCCTTACACTATTCCATCATGATTACCCTTTCCCTTACCTATTCACTTTAACATTTGACCTTGCCTTTTACCTTGATGTTAACTTTCCAAGACATTTATTAAACCAACCCTACATCATTTAATAGCCTCCCTCACCAAGTCAAGCACTCCCCCACACCATTAATTCCCTACACCCCACGCCCATCACCATCCCACCACCTTTGATTCATTTTTCAAACCATCTTTTGTATATGTCAACAAAGCCATCCAATTATGCATTTTATTTCAACCAAGTTTGGTATCAAAATAAATATCCTTGGCCTACCCATTAAATGGACTCTAAATTGCCTATATAAACCATGATTTTTTCTGCCTTTGGGAGGCCATTAGAGATCAAGGATATACCAAGCAAAATATCAAGTATTTGGAAGATCAAAACAACTCCCATTCAGCCCCTAGTGTTCACGCCTAAAGCCACCACCTTCACCGCCTTCACTCCACTCTTCACACATTCAGCCCTCTGTTCCCCCCTCTTGTTCACGCCATTTGCTACCATTTAGCTCCCTAATTACCTCATTTAACCTTCAAAACGCCCAGCCCTCTACTGCCTATCAACATTCACGTCAAAACAGCCCCAATAAGCCCCAACATTCACGCCAAAACAGCCCCAAAACTCACTGCAGTTCACGCCCAAGTTGCCCCTCATTTAGCCCCTGAAACATGCGCCTAAAACCACCCCAATTCCCTCTCAAACCCATTACATAAGTTGCCTCATCCAAGCCACATTATCCACACCAAAACAGCAGCTCATTCACGCCCAAACAGTGACCAAAATCACCGAAACAGTGAACCAAAAACTGCACTTATAAGTCTTCGAGAAATCGAGCTTACGGCAACCCAATACCCCTCAAAATTCACCAAAACAAACTTATATTCATTACCAACCAGTGGGCAAAGTACGAAGACTTGGAACGCAGCGAAGTGGACTCAAAACAGCGAGCGAAGTGGCAAAACAGTGAGCGAAACACTGCAACAGCGAACCGGTGCGATCGTGGTGACTTAGCCTTTCCGACGGCCGTGTAACGCGCCTCCGAGCAACGAAAAAAAAAGGTTAGACCTGAGGGTTTATATTACAAAATTCTCTCACATAAAATAATAATTTAAAAATATATTTTATGATATTTTAACATGAATAGTTAGCTTGGCATGTTGTTGGAATTGACTCACATGAAATAATGGCCTAAAAAATGTATTTTTAGGTTAATGTGTTAAATTAATTTAGTATGTTGTATGAAACTTATTTGCATGAAATAATGATTAAGAAATGTATTTTTGTTTGATTAACATGAATGATTAGTTTAGCATGTCATTTAGAATTAATTTACATGAAATAATAACGTAGAAATGCATGTAGTTTATTGGCTTTTTTAGCATGTCATTTAGAATTAGTTTACATGTATTAATAACGTAGAAAAGCATGTAATTTATTTTTCTGTCGCATGAATATTATTAATTAGTATGTGATGTAGTTTTGGGTGAATGGAATATGTGTTCATTTTTTGTGGTATATTGGATGGAAACCCGGATATAAATTCCATAGCCGAATCCGAATGGACGGTAATATGGTTTACACTCGGGGATACAACGCGCCGTACCACTTAATAGGCTCACATGTTTCATTTCACTCAAATTTGTATTCGAAGCATGATTATGTTGTTGTAATGTTATTTTATTTTAAGCATGACTTAGTTTATTATTTTTGTGTTAAGAATTTAAGTTGTGGTATGTTTAGAATAATTTCTACCAATACATGTCTTGTAGACTAGGTTAATATTGCACAAATCCAATTATTACAAATGACATAAGTAAGGGACCATTCCGAACCAACGGTTTGAGGTATTCCCTTGCGAGGGGTGAGTGCGGCCTTAAATCATTTTCCCGGTTCACACCGGGTGGCGACTCCATTATTCTCCGATTTAGTCCCCTGTGGGCTACTCCGTACTCTCAACTAGGCCCTGAGTCTAGAACAGCATGTGTCGCCCAGTTCCTGTGTCCTACAGTCTGGCGACTCCACTGGGGATAGAGAATCGGCCTCGAAATATTATCTTGTAATGTTTGGATTTGTGTCTTAATTAACCATGTTTACTGTGGGTTTAAGGAGTTTAATCAAAGCCATTGCTAGGGCTAGGTGATGGTTTGGTGTCTTCCTTCATTCACTACCTTTTTATAAGGAAAAGCTGTGAAGGCACCTAGATAATCATTTTCCTAGGGGATGGTTGGTGTCTTCCTTCATTCACTACCTTTTATAAGGAAAAGCTGTGAAGGCATCTAGATAATCATCTCATGTGATATACTAATTTGGAGGACTCGTTGTTTATTCCTGTCACCAAGCGATAAGAGCCTAAGGGGCTTGGGGGCTTAAGAGAGCCTCGCTCCACCCTCCATCTGGGGAATCTACAACGGGAAGTCCATTTGACAGTTAGTCACATACCTTAACTTGTTGACATATAAGGTGCACTCACTTGGTCGTTTGAACCCTTGAGTGGGGAGTCCTAGTTGTG
>SKCR01037987.1:0-106526 GCA_019454045.1 Zanthoxylum bungeanum | reverse complement strand
ATTCCAAAGGATCCAATTACTAGGTCTCGAGCTAAAAGGATCAAGGAAACAATGCATGAACTAGTTCAGAGGGTCATAATCGACTATTCACAAACCAAGAGCGAGTCTTTACTACATTGAACATGGGCTTGAAGATTGACGATCCTATGATTATGAACATTATTCAGGCTGTGGAACAGCCTAATACTTAGGCCTACTTTAGGCACATTTATTTGTTTGTTTATTGTTACTTTATTTAGGCTTGATATTTGTTTTAATTTGGCCCTTTCATTTATATTAGCATGTTACTAAGGGAATATTATTATGTTTAGGAATTGGGTTAAGCATGCATGGGTATGCATGTGGGGTTAGCCTAGGTTAATTTTAGTATACACGTTTGTTGGCATGTGGGTAGTTTTATCTTTTCTTATTAGTGGGTTATGGTTTTAGTTAAAGCCTCATAATAAAAGGCTAATTTTTGCTCTGTTTTAAAAAACAACCTATCTTTTAATAAAAATACATATTTCTGTGAGCTTGTGAGTATCCATCCACTTGTTCTCATTGAATTTGACTTATCAAAAGTTTGCTAATCCTTTATGGTCCTCCCATTAGAATTATAGGTTTCTGTTGACTGTTCTTCAGAGATTTAGAGTTTCAACCTGAACTGTCTTGGCTTTTTTGGGAATGATTTCAATCTTGTGTGGGTTTGCTTGGCTTGTTCCAGACAGATTCTCATCAAGAAACACCAAGAATAAGTCAATGAACCAAACAAAATAAATGATCAAGGCGATTTCACCCAGAATAGATGACTCACGCAGGAAATCATTGACAGGTTGACAGAAATGTTTATTTGTTAATCACAACGGCAAATCCTTACACCTATCATCTCGAAACTTATCCCTGATAATAAACAACTACGCAATTAGGCATCAGACGAGTGAAGATAAACAATGACAACACATTCCCAGATTCTGGCAATATACTTTCCCATCAAGTCAGTAACCCTTGTTTTTTATTTAAAATCCCCGAAATCAGATAGTGAAATAAGTTTAGTGCATAAAGAGACATATGTGTTGGGGTTTTGGGGATTGGCCGCGGCGGAAGGGCGGGTCCAGGCGATATCGTATTTTAAAATTTTTTCAAAATACCGAATAAATTATTCAATATCTAATATGAATAATTTATTCATATATTACCTAAACCAATTTATTTAATATCATATATTAACATAAATATAGTTGAAAACTCACGAAACTTTTACGAAAACTGTTTTTACGCAAAATTGCCTAAAACACGTTTTTGACCGAACCGACTACCCGACACTTATGGAAACTGCCCAGGTCAGCTCCAATAGGGTCGGGGCAGTTCACGAGCTGCCCGAACAGTGACAGAATCACTGTTTTCACAGCCGTCACTCGGTTGGCTCAAAATCCATCCGGTAATGCCGTTTTTGGCCGTTTTCGCTTATTTCAAGTCGCAAACACTTTCCGGCAATTGTTGCAACTCTCAAAAATCATCCATAACATTCTAAAGACAACATTTTCATCACAAAAATAGGAACTTTTCCAGGTCTGATCAGTAACCAAAAACAGCCCATATATCATGCTTAAATCCAATTTTTCACCAAGATTAATCAAATTAATCAAAACCAATCTAAAATCACACAAATGAAGAACTCTAGAACAATTCTAGGCATAATAAGAGTGGCTATCATACTCTAGAATGGCAACAAAGTTTTCCTACAACAATTGAATAAATTGGACACCTATTACACTAATAGCATCCAATAACATCTTCACACATGCTTAATCTTTCCAATCCACCATCCAACAACAAAAAACCCCAAATTTTGACAAGTAAAGGAACCCTAGAAATTTTCTAAGAAATCAAGAAATAAGAAACAAATTTCAAGATTTTAGCGATTTGAAGATTACCTTTAAAAATCCAAATTCCATAAGCCATTTCTTGATTTTCCTTTACTTGTTTGCTTGAATCATCAAGCAAAATGAAAAAAACCCATTTTTCTTGGAGTTTCGGCAGTGGAGAGAAATGAACAAGAGAGAGAAAATCAAATCCCACTTTTTGAAATGGTTGACCTAAACATATATAAAAGAAAAGGCAATTTTATCTTTTTTATTTAATCAAATTAAATTAAATTATTTTTTATTTAATCCAATCAAATTGGAACACAAATAAAGTACAATTAATATATGACATTTGGTCCAATTATGTATCACCATTTGTCATACTAATTATGACAAATAGATAAGATATATAATTTTAATTATTTAATTATTTAACAATTAAATAAATAAATAATTAAAAAACAACCATATATGTATTTTTTATTTACATTAAATAATAAATACATATATCTATGACATGTGTCAAAATCTCATTTGACGAATAATTAATGTGTGTCTAATCGTATTATGTATCAAATACAAATACACAATAATTATTAGCGGACAAAACCCCTTAAAAGCATGTGTTGTCGTTTAACGATTAAACGATCCGAATTAACTCATTTAATCCGGTGAAGTATTATGAATAATCCGTATTATTCATATTGAGTTGCCCAAGTGCTCAACGAGTACACTTCATATTGTGGGACTCTCTAAGTTTAGGTCAATCCATCAAGAAATCCAATTTCGTGTCCATAATCCACCCACTCATGGATTATGACGACCACGGATAGTCTCGCTAAACTATAGAAGTCGAGGTCATAGCATTCCTATAATCCCTCCGTCACAGGCTATCCGTATTATACCTGGGATATAGATGAGAACGTCAAATCCGTTCGGTATAATACAGTCGACTTTCAATTTAAGATCTCTAAATGAAACTCGGAACTGATTTCCGACGTTATACCACGGCCATGGATTTACTAGATCGTAAACACGTGAGGATGCATATGCCCTGTACACAGGACTGACGGATCCTGTCTTGATACGCACTGGATATCATGAGCATCAGTCCACACCCAATGAACAGGCGGAGGTCTGATCATGGATAGATCGTTGACGTTACTGCCATCAAAGTGTGGAGGATAACTTATATATCCCACTATGGTATCTCAAGTCGAAGGACCATTATGCTCGCTCAACTCGAGAAGGTTCCTATTAACGTTGGTGTACCATATATTAGGAAACCTTCAGTGAGTCGTTCAATGTCTTATCAAATAAACACCTACATATATACGAATCTCCTGAGACTCATGGTTCACTGGGATAAACCATCGGACCAAGTCATGATATACGACATGTACTGGTCTCAGCGGATTTTACTAACCGACCCGTGTCAGTAATTCTTGACCAGGAACTTTATTTAAGGATATACATCTTATTGTGCACTTCCCAATGTCAATTACAAACTACGTTGTAACTGCGCACTATATCGTAAATCCTAGGGTCTTTGTCTAATACACACGTATCACTGAACCAGATTCAGTTTCGATCTAATCGTAATCAGATTAGATCGAATAAGTGTATAAAATACAAGGGTGCTACCAGTAAAAATTAGTAATATTATGGAAAATTGAACCACTCGTATTAATGAATCGGACATAAATACAATCCGGATTGGCACTCGGAGCACTAACCCTAACAATTTCTCCCACTTGCTCTAGTGCCAATCCATGGTATCATATACACATCTCAATGTGTATCGCATACTCATGGCCCTCAAGAGCTCACCAGCACTCAAGAGGCAGGCAACAACAAGTTAAGCCTGCTTTTACAAATCAAGTCTGTCCAACAAACCCAATCGTTTTCCTTAGCCAGCATCATTCATATTTTGCAGAATCTAAATTCCACATCAATATGACTCAAACGCTATATCAGTATTGTGCTATAGTTGCTAAGTTATCTATGTATTAGAATAAAATCCAAATACTTTGAGACCACCGCAAGCACTATACTAATATGAAGACTTCTAATCTATGAGGTCACTATGCAACTTTAAAAGTCAATACTTCTTAAGCTAGTATAGTAGAATCAACGGTGACACTCCCATTGCATCTTTCCTGACTTTATATGACATAGACCATCTAATGTCATAATTAGAATCAAAACTAATCTGACCTTATGGTTGCTGACTAAATTCTCCATGTATGAGAAACTCGTTCTTAATATCTCAAAGATCACAAAGAACTTGTTTATAAAACCATCATATGGTCTGCAGCATATCAAAATAACTCGTAACAATTATAATTACAATTGATATCTTTAATCGCACATAACATAGTATTCAATACGCCATCATCTTATGATGTATAAGATTGATTAGACATTTCAATCAATCTATCTTCGACAAAGGAATCATCTTTTACGAAAGATGAATACTATATATATAAAAGACACGTTAACTGTCAAACAGTTACACTAACTGTCATACAGAGTCTTAATGTGTCCTTTATTAGATCATATCTAATACGCGACTAATGGGAGTATCCCACAAGTCTCTTAGTTTTATATTTAATATAAAACTTTATATATCAAATATAACATAGACTACTCCCACTGCAAACACAGAGAAATGAAGACTCAGGATATATAATACTAGAAATAAATTTGTACGCTCCCACTGACCCTACTGACAAATACGTATTCTCTATACTTCGATAAAACCAGACAATCTGAGTGATATCAAAAACAGAGAACACGGATTTTCGGAAAGCTTATTTGAGTCTACAATAGGCTCTATGAGCTAGTATATTAAATTGTGATCTTAGTAGAATACAAACTCTATGGCCATTCCAGAATGAACTTCTTCAAACAAAGAAATCGCGACGAATCTCTCATTCGAAGAAATCACTCAAGAACGTCACTTTGCATTCTTTATCCAAATTCACTGATTAATATCGACATTAACCAACAGATTATTAATTGTCCAATTAGTGCGACTAGAGATAAGTTTTCTCAGAATCTACAATAGACTACTGAGTAAAACCTTTCTTAATGTCACACTATAAAGGTCAAACCTTTATCAAGCTCACTATGCTTTTGATGCGCAAACAATTTGCTCATTTTATGAACTATTCATAATAAAAGCCTAATCAAGTTCAAAATTTGATCATCGTAAGCCATGAACAATCTCAGATCTATGGTTCAATGCTAATTTCCGAATTAGATATCAAATATCGCTCCCACTATGAGTCATAGGAAAATTTTCTTCAATAAGAAAACAACAGAATCATTAAGTATCAAATACTTTGTAAATGATTCCGACATCCTATTGGACTTATACAAAAGTTGTCTAAGGGTCTTTTCATCTTATTAATTATGTAGTTCCATCACAGTTTATCACTCTCTCATTTGACTTCAACAAGTCAAGTATTTTCTACAATTGTCAACATCCAATGTTAACTACCAAATAACAAAACTATTTTATTAGTCGGGATCGTAGAAAAGATATTCTATCAAATAGAATACAATATTCCATTAAATAGAATAAATGATAAACCTATCACTCGTTCTCAGAGGCACAAGTACTTTCAATTATATAACCATTATATAAAAGAAAGATTCAAATCTCAAACTTTTCAAGATTCAAATTTTCTACCTATATATATCATATATATAACTGTAGAATTGAATGGAACCTAAATTAAAGGGACGAAATAGTGTTAATGGAGAATAACCCCAAAAGTATTGAAAACCAATTCGGTAACACTCAATATCAACTAATCAAATCATATAAGATTCGATAACTCCTACTGACCAATTCCATCACAATGGAATCACAAAAGTTTAATATTGAGTAAGAATCACATTCATTAAATAACTACAGAACTGATTGCCTTAAATTCATGCGTTTGATCAAATCAAACATCTTCGAACAATTCAAAGGCACACAATGAATTTCTAAAGGTACAATTTTCGACACTTCAAATAGAATATCTTTGAACTATTCAAAATATTCCATCCGAGTTTCATTAGAAACATATTGACAGTTCTTGAACAATTCAAGACGTTCAACATCTTCTCTATCAGAAACACATAACTAAGTTATGAAAATTCATCAACTGAGTTACAAAGCAAAGAAAACTCTACAAGGCAATTTCCAATTCATTAAACTACGTACATCCAATGTATTAGTCTAATAAATTGGTGGTCCAATGACAATCATCGGTTAAATGAGATTTAATCACAACCTGAATACAATATTCATTAAATGGATAAGGATATATGTGGTGTGAACTCATATCAGACCATCCTTCACCATAAGGAACAAGCATCTAATGCATTTATGGTAAAATCTCATAATGCACAGTTCTAAGTCATTTATATTTTACCGAATATTTTTCTTAATGTTTATTTTTAATTAATGACACTACTAGTCGTATTAAAATATGTAACAACTGTTTATACATAACAAGTAATTATCCAATAGTCACAAGTTCTGATATCAAATATCAAAACAGTTATTAAACATTATTTTAAATAACTAGTCGGGAGATCCGGTATCCAATACCTACAGTTGTCGTATTGTGAGAATCGATATTCTCTATACACAACTATACGTATATCATTTCCTAAGCTTTATAATTTGCATTCAATTATTCACAACGATTGCAAATAATTGATTAGAAAACTGTGTCAAACACACGACTTCTAAAAGTCGCTAAAGCCAAGAAATGTCATTATAAGATAAACAAATACTAAAAGGGTTTTCCTAATGCCAGTTAGGAATCTAAAGACATGAACTATTGAAGTTAATTCTTATTGCATAGGAAACAATTCTAACTAGAATAATATCCTAAACCAGATATCCTTTTAGATTACCTATAGTGACTTAGTAACTAAGTCGAAAACCATCTTGATTTTCAAGAAAATCGGAACAACAGTTCCCGATGGTTTTAACTAATCTAACTATATCCTAGTCTACTGTCTTTCTAGAACCTATTCTAGAACTACGCAACCATAAGTAAAGTCAAAAAACCTATTTATGTAATAATCATGCAGTGGATTAGAAGTAAAATACTATAAGCAATATAGAATAAAAGAAAAACGAACCAGGAAATTCCATAATATTTACACCGCTTAGGCTATGGATTTTTAACCCAGCAGTGTCTCCCACTACTTTACATAATACCGTAATCCCCAACGGACAACGGGAATTCAATAATTAAATCGAATTCCATAGTGAGAGTAAGATCCCATGAATATATTTCGACTCACAGCTTTGGCACGTTCTCCCCTACGTATATTCATTAGGTAGACAACTCTTTGTCAATCACTCACTAGTGACTCCTGATTTCGGTCCTGACCGTTTCTCGCTGTGACAGCTTTGGCACGTTCACAGGGAGGCGTATCAACGCTACACTTGTCAATGACAAACTCAAGCTACCGGTGTAGTCCTGACAGCTTTGGCACGTTCAGGATTTCCACTATCACTTGAATTTGTCTCTTATCATATAATTTCTACCAGCGTAAATGAACTACCATCAACCATAACTGCACAGCTTTGGCACGATACAGCTATAGCATCAGGAAATCATTTGCATCCGTACTGACAAGGCGGACCAAGAAACATGTATCCAATACAGGTTACTTTACAGTCATATTTAAAAGCGGGGATATTCCTATGAAAGTTATAATCTACATCCAATGCAGAATTTTAATCTAAATCATTTTCTAAACAATTCAATTCTACCTTAGAACATATAACGTAACTTAACCATGAAATTTCCGTTACATTTTCGTTAACGTCGAACCAAAAAGTAAAGAAACATATATAGATTCTAAGCATGTGTGAACAATAAATTGGATTATATATCAAATATCAAGCATGAATAATGTAATGGATGAAGCATCAGACCTGCTCTGATACCATTTTTGTTGGGGTTTTGGGATTGGGCGCGGCGGAAGCGCGGGTCCAGGCGATTTCGTATTTTAAAACTTTTTCAAAATACCGAATAAATTATTCAATATCTAATATGAATAATTTATTCATATATTACCTAAACCAATTTATTTAATATCATATATTAACATAAATATAGTTGAAAACTCACGAAACTTTTACGAAAACTGTTTTTCTGCAAAATTGCCTAAAACACGTTTTTGACCGAACCGACTACCCGACACTTATGGAAACCACCCAGGTCAGCTCCAATAGGGTCGGGGTAGTTCACGGGCTGCCCGAACAGTGACAGAATCACTGTTTTCACAGCCGTCACTCGGTTGGCTCAAAATCCATCCGGTAACGCCGTTTTTGGCCGTTTTCGCTTATTTCAATCGCAAACACTTTCCGGCAATTGTTGCAACTCCCAAAACTCATCCATAACATTCTAAAGACAACATTTTCATCACAAAAACAGGAACTTTTCCAGGTCTGATCAGTAACCAAAAACAGCCTATATATCATGCTTAAATCCAATTTTCACCAAGATTAATCAAATTAATCAAAACCAATCTAAAATCACCACAAATGAAGAACTCTAGAACAATTCTAGGCATAATAAGAGTGGCTATCATACTCTAGAATGGCAACAAAGTTGTCATACAACAATTGAATAAATTGGACACCTATTACACTAATAGCATCCAATAACATCTTCACACATGCTTAATCTTTCCAATCCACCATCCAACAACAAAAACCCCCAAATTTTGACAAGTAAAGGAACTCTAGAAATTTTCTAAGAAATCAAGAAATAAGAAGCAAATTTCAAGACTTTAGGGATTTGAAAATTACCTTTAAAATTCCAAATTCAATTCCATAAGCCATTTCTTGATTTTCCTTTACTTGTTTGCTTGAATCATCAAGCAAAATGAAAAAAACCCATTTTTCTTGGAGTTTCGGCAGTGGAGAGAAATGAACAAGAGAGAGAAAATCAAATCCCACTTTTTGAAATGGTTGACCGAAACATATATAAAAGAAAAGGCAATTTTATCTTTTTTAATTTAATCAAATTAAATTTAATTACACTTTATTTAATCCAATCAAATTGGAACACAAATAAAGAACAATTAATATATGTCATTTGGTCCAATTATGTATCACCATTTGTCATACTAATTATGACAAATATATATGATATATAATTTTAATTATTTAATTATTTAACAATTAAACAAATAATTAATTAAAAACAACCATATATGTATTTTTTATTTACATTAAATAATAAATACATATATCTATGACATGTGTCAAAATCTCATTTGACGAATAATTAATGTGTGTCTAATCGTATTATGTATCAAATACAAATACACAATAATTAATAGCGGACAAAACCCCTAAAAGCATGTGTTGTCGTTTAACGATTAAACGATCCGAATTAACTCATTTAATCCGGTGAAGTATTATGAATAATCCGTATTATTCATATTGAGTTGCCCAAGTGCTCAACGAGTACACTTCATATTGTGGGACTCTCTAAGTTTAGGTCAATCCGTCAAGAAATCCAATTTCGTGTCCATAATCCACCCACTCATGGATTATGACGACCACAGATAATCTCGCTAAACTATAGAAGTCGAGGTCATAGCATTCGTATAATCCCTCTGTCACAAGCTATCCGTATTATACCTGCGATATAGATGAGAATGTCAAATACGTTCAGTATAATACAGTCAACTTTCAATTTACGATCTCTAAATAAAACTCGGAACTGATTTCTGATGTTATACCACGGCCATGGATTTACTAGATCGTAAACATGTGAGGATGCCTATGCCCTGTACACAGGACTGACGGATCCTGTCTTGATACACACTGGATATCATAAGCATCAGTCCACCCAACGAACATGCGGACGTCTGATCATGGATAGATCGTTGACGTGACTGCCATCAAAGTGTGAAGGATAACTCATATATCCCACTGTGGTATCTCAAGTCGAAGGACCATTATGCTCGCTCAACTTGAGAAGGTTTCTATTAACGTTGGTGTACCATCTATTAGGAAACCTTCAGTGAGTCTTTCAGTGTCTTATCAAATAAACACCTACATGTCTATACGAGTCTCCTGAGACTCATGGTTCACTGGGATAAACCATCGGACCAAGTCACGATATACGACATGTACTGGTCTCAGCGGATTTTACTAACCGACCCGTGTCAGTAAATCTTGACCAGAAACTTTATTTAAGGATATACATCTTATAGTGCACTTCCCAATGTCAATTACAAACTATGTTGTAACTGCGCACTATATCGTAAATCCTAGGGTCTTTGTCTAATACACACGTATCACTTAACCAGATTCAGTTTCGATCTAATCGTAATCAGATTAGATCGAATAAGTGTATAAAAGACAAAGGTGCTACCAGTAAAAATTAGTAATATTATGGAAAATTGAACCACTCGTATTAATGAATCGGACATAAATACAATCCGGATTGGCACCCGGAGTACCAACCCTAACAATATGTACTCAAAACATGCAGCACATACAGAAACCTATGTGCAGGTTGGCATAGTTATGTGTCCGACAATAATAGCAGCAACCCTGATAGCCCTAACCGAATAACCACTCCCACACATTTCAGTAGCACACCTTTTCCCCGTTGGTACTTAGTCACCATTTGAAACCCAGATAAGCTAAAGCAGTTCGAAATAGTAATACCCCAAATCATAACAAGACCATAACATCCATCAATTACAGTAACCTTAGAATTAGTACATCCACCAGACTGCAACTGTACTAAGACAGACATTAGTAACAACACTCTCAGATTCATACGTGACGCACCTTACTTTCTAGCCATAGAACCTATTATAGACTCTAGTAGGTATTTTTGGGAATCGAACATAGCATGTATTCATATTGATAGCACTTCAATCAGATCATTCGAGCTCAGAGAAGAATAAGCGGGACACGTATAGTGTTGGCAGCTCACTAGTCCGATCGGTGAAGCCGTAAGATTTCAATAACGTTGAATGGTTGACCCTAGCATGGAAGGGAAATACACCTCAGATCCGCCTTATACTTGATCGAATCTTACCAAGGCCATTTTAGACCGTTTATCAATTTAAGGTACTCAGGGTGCCAAAGCGTCGAGGTATGAGCGCTCAACATGCGGAACATGTAACAGTTACAGGAATACAGTGCGCGCCCTACAAGGCCATCCCGATAAGTGTAAGGGAGTCTCGAAAGAAGCGTGAGGTTATGATATCCAGGATGATGAACCTAAATGGTGCATGAAGACTCATAGTAGGTCTGTATCTCATGATAGGCTCATTAAGAGCAGTATGACTATCAGTAAATGTAACACCACGGTTATTCCAGACATATCTAGTATAGTAAATTTATCATGCATGATATGTCGTTATGCATCTAGTCATGTATTAGTAGCTTAGAAATCTTGGAAATCCCACTCGGGGGTTCGGGACAAATATTCAGTTCCAATATTTTCTTTGTCAGCTTAATTGAGTCACAAGTAAATTTTGGTATTTAAGCCTTATCGTGTGCTCTTGATGTTTTATTTTAGTGATCTTTATATGGTTAGAAAGCTTAGATCAAGACTTACAACTTTTATGCTGAACATGTTCTCAAATGTTGAACATAAATAGGTAAAAAATGCAAGTTTTCACAGGATCAACAATAAAAAACCTAAAGCTGCACTCTCGTTAATGTAGTTATATTTTATACCAAAACTCATCGGTATCCACCGATATAATCATTGCATACAACTCGACCCTCCACAAGTATTTCTTAATTAGAGTTGGGTCATAATATCCGTTATACCCCTCTAATTATTTTGTGCCATAAGTACCATTGATTCTCAAATGAACGATTTATTCATAACTATTATGGATATTATTTTTTCTACTCGCAATAGAAAGACTTGAATGCTCTAACCGTTCAAGTACCAAATCAACCCTTGATGAAGATACTCATCTACTTCTCGCAAGAAGGAGTGGATTCCATATCAATGTAAAACGTCCCCAACCACACACAAAACCATGTACCCAAAATACATAGCTATTGGTCAGGATTTCTTTACCAAATCCACTTTTGTAAATCAAAGGACATAGCCTGCTATGTAGAAGTTCGCAATACACTCAGGATTCAAATCAACCTATATATAATCTGTTGGACAATTATGACCCATAGCGTCACTATTTGTACAGATCATGGTGTTGTTGTACAAATTAACTATGTGACAAGGAGATTGCACTCTTATCATTTGTGATTAGATCACCTAGATGTATAAATGATAGGAGGTCCTTATAATTAGTTCCTGGATTGAGATGATATGAGACAGTATCAGTCCACGAAGGATTAATCATTAAATATCCCTAGTCGTAGTATTATCGAGACTGGACATCGATAATGCGGAATAAACTAGTATTACACTTGTGCGTGTTATGTGAGATCATAACGGCATAGTTCTCATATATTTGGGTATATGATACTCATGCAAGTGCAATAGGAGGTTGTGTTTTACCGATGGTACGGAAAATAGCTTCGCTCTGGATAGACCCCTCGGAATTCCATTGGTGGTATGACTATGTGTCTATGGAAGTCCGAAATCAGGGTAGCTGTATTTGGTCTTAAACTGAGACTTGCACCGCTAATGCTTGCGACAATCGGTATGCTTTAGTTTTGGTCGTCCAGGGCTTTGATCGGTTCTGTGTACGCCTCTGATGGGTATATTGAGAATCGTAGTGTATTGGGTGTGATGTCAAGACGGAAGTATCACTCCAGTCATAGTGGAGATGATGTCACGTAGGATACGGTACTAGTGCTCTTAAGTACTGCAGTCATCGGGATGTTATGACTAGGTCATGTATATCTGATTATAGAGACTAGTTACCAGACATCCGACATGTGCTTCGTACGGGGCAGACACAGTTCCAGCCCCAGGCCTAGCACGTGACATCCGATACTGGATCGCAATACGCAATACTACATATATTACGCCTGACATAGATTATATATTCCAGTAAGAATATTTCTGGAGAATTGGGTAGGCACGGTGCTTTGCTAGAAGCCAACTATGTCTTGTAAATCGGTAAGCACGTGGTACGAGGTACGCACGTATTCGGATAATCCGATGATCGTATTTACTGCCAACATATCCAGGGATCTCTTGGGTCGCTTCCCAAAGATTCACCGATGACAGTTGATTTAATTAGAATTAATCTGGGATTAATTAAGAGAGATAATTAATCTGGGATTAATTAAGAGAGAGAAAATTAATCTGGGATTAATTGAGGTATTATTTAATCTGGAATTAAATGTGTTCAGAAGAGAGAGAACGCGATTAATTTGGAATTAATCGGTAAAATAAATTTAATAGTTAAATTTGATTTTTCTATTTAATTTATTCGCATGGGCTAAAATTAATATATCGGATATATTAATATGAATTGAATTTCATTACGAAATAAAAGTTGGACTTTAATGCGAACGAGCGAATTAATTTAGAATTAATTCGTAGACGACATTCGTAATATATTTGTGAGGCATCGTTATTTAATTAAATTAGATTTAATTATTTAGCGACGAAAGTTCGTTTAATCGGATTAAACGGAACCGAGCCGCGGCAAATGTTCGTAGAGACATTTGAATTTTGAATTCAAATGTGGGGCCCACTTCACATGTGGTAGTTGGGAGGGTAGTTGGCATTTATGCCAAGCCACCCACCATCCAACTACCTTGGAATGGTTTTGGTGAAACCATTTACCCAACTACCTTGTTTAGGTAAAAGGGTAAATTGGTTTTACCTAAAACTCTTCTCTCTCTCTTCACTTGTGTATGCATCACACTTCTAACATACATGGAACAAAAGAAACCCTAGAACTCTCTCAACTTGGGCGTGAATGGCCATCCTCTCTACACTTTGATTTTGTTGCAATTTCAAATGAGCTAGCACTTCACAAATCAACAAAGGTGATAGGGAAACAACTTCAAAAGCTTGGAATCAACAAAGGAAGGATCTTGGAGATCTTCAACTCAAAGCTTGGAATCAACAAAGGAAGCATCTTGGATCTTCTTCTCAAAATTTAAAAGCTCAAATCCATTCAATGTAAGTAATTCCGCAACTTATTTTGAATTTATGAACATGCTTTCATGCTTATTAGATCCTTGGCATGTTCTAGGAACACTAACATAATCGTCTATTAGAATGATATGAGTTTATTTATTTAACGGATATTAAAAGAAATTCATTTCTATCTTGGTCCAAACCTATATGATCGCATCATATAAGGTGCCTATATTCCCATGTCACCACATGAACGAACCCATATCAAAGTCTTCATATAATATAGAATGGACCGAAGCTGTAGATAAACCACAAATAAAGTGCCCGTCTTTGTTTTCTCTTTATAGACTATTTAAGATTACTAATTTAAGACTTAAATCCTCTTGTGTATAACACTTATACACTAAGTCTGAAAGTACATTTAGTATATAATGGTATACATAATAATTTATAATATGCGACTTTGAAATCAATATGATAATAAATGAATAACAACATCGTTTATTACTTATAATAAAATCTTGTTTATATATTACATTACACTTTTGGGCATATATCCCAACAATCTCCCACTTGCATTAAATCAAATGAGATATATCGCATAATCCTAGACCCTCTAGGTGACCTTTAAAAACTTTAGCCGTCAATGTCTTATTAAATGGATCAGCCGGATTCTCTGTAGACGCTATCTACAACATCTCCCTAAAGAGATGATATTTCCTCTTTATATGCTTCTATCTCTTGTGGCTTCTTGGTTCCTTCAAATTTACTACTATACCACAATTATTGCAATAAAATATGATTGGTTTATCCATATCTGGAACAACTTCCAGACCTCCTAAGAATTTATGGAGCCATACTGTTTCCTTAGTTGCTTCACAAGCTATTACATACTCATCCTTCATTGTGGAGTTCGCAATGCTAGATTGCATTATACTCCTATATACTATGGCTCCACTAACTAGAGTGAATACTGATTCAGATGTTGATTTCTCATAATCTACAACCGTCTGATAATAAGATTTTGTATATCCTCAAATGATCATATCTTCTCTAGAATATACAAGCATATAATCTTTCGTTCTCATAAAATACTTGAGAATATACTTTATAGCCATCCACTGATCTAATCCTGGGTTACACTAAAAACTACTGACTACTCCCACTGCATAATGGATGTCTGGTCTCGTACTTTGAAAAATATAACATACATGAGACTTTCAACAGTAGAGGCATGTGGGATATGTCTCACATTCTCACTTGTTGAGGTGTCTTAGGAAACTATTCCTTCGACAAGTGAATTTCATGTCAGAAAAAAAGAATTGCCTTTCTTGGAATTATACATCCAGAACAACATAATAATCTTGTCAATATAAGATGTCTGAGACACAGCTAACAATCTCCTCTTGTGATCCCGAATAATCTGGATCCCAAGTACATAACTCATCTATCCAAAATCTTCCATTTGGAATTGGTTAGCTAGCCATGGTTTTATTTCAGATAATACTTTTACATCATTCTCAATGAGTAAAATATCATCGATGTATAATACGAGAAAAACCACATTACTATCAATGACACGCTTGTATATACAAGGCTTATCGAATTTCTGCTCAAAATCACAAGACTTGATTATAGCATCAAATCTTATATTTCAAGATCAAGATGCCTGTTTGAATCTATAAATGGACATTTACAGCTTGCAAACCTTTTGTTTTTGACCTTCGGCTTCGAACCCCTCTGGTTGTACCATATAGATGCTCTCATCAGGAATACCATTCAAGAATGTTTTCTTGAAGTCTCTCTGACATATCTCATATTCATAGTATGTGGTAATGGAAAGAAGAGTGTGATTAAATATAAGCATGCTACTAGTGAGAAAATCTCCTCATAGTCAACTTCCTCTTTCTAGGTATAAACCTTGGCCACTAACCCACCTTTGCAGGTCTGTACCTTCCCATCTACTCATCTCTTCCTCTTGTTGATCCACGAGCAACCTATAGGTTTTACCCCATCAGGTTGGCCTACAAGATTCTAGACTGAGTTGGAGTACACAGACTCAATCTCGAGATTCATGGCTTTGAGCCATTCCTTTTATCAGGATCATCCATTGCACTATAATAACTCAATAGATAATCTATACCATTATTGGAGGTGACAACTTTTGCTCTCCAATACCTAGATAGCGATTAGGCTATCGTACAACCCTCACACTATGTCTAGGTGATAGACTCTCTTGATATGACTACATCTGACACTCAGATGTCGAAGTTTTTACGTTATTATAAATCTCAACAACTATTTTTTATCAGTATTCCTCGAGTACCACTCTACTACGAGGCTTTAATTCTCCCATATAGTATTCCTCAAGAAATATAAACAATTTAATCTCTCCCTAGACTATAAAAGAATCCACCATAATCTATTTAGGATAGCCTACAGATAGGCACACCTTAAACCCGATTCCAACTTTGTAGTCTTGTTCTTCAGCATATGTACTGGACACTCCTATAAATGAAAATATCATAAACTAGCTTTATGATCACTCCACAACTCTAAGGGAGTCTTAAGAACAGACTTAAATGGAACTACATTAAGGATACACATTGATGTCTATGATGTACAACGTTAAAAAGAAATAGGTAATGAACTGTGACTAAACATTGATCTCATCATGTCTAGTAGGGTTTTATTTATCCTTTCTGTAACACCATTATGTTGTGGTGTTCCAGGTGCTATGAGTTGGGTTACTATATCATGCTTAACTAAGGACTTCTCGAAGTTATTGTCGAGGTATTCTTATCCACGATCTGATCGTAAAAATTTTATAGCTTTACCTAATTGGTTCTCAACCTTAATACGATAATGTTTGAACTTTTAAAGGTATTTATTTTATGCTACATTAGGTAAACATGTCATATCTAGAATAGTCATCGAAAAATATGACGAAATATTCATAATCATTGAGTGATTAATTGGCTCTTAGCCTTTTTCTAATAAATGGTCTCTTAGTCATATTACCTGCTAGACTAGACTCACAGACTGGTAATGTGTGTTCATTTAACTGACTTAAATCCACTTTCTACTAATATGTTTATCTTGTCAAGGTTAATATGGCCAAGTCTGAGATACCACAGATATATGTTATCGTGAGAAATCCTTTATCGTTTAGTTTTGTGTTTTCAACCTCAAACATCTCAGTATTGAGCAGTAAGTTATGTGTTAACAGTCTTAACACATACAAGTTATTTCCTAATTTCTTGTGCATATTGATAATCCATTTTTGAAATAATAACTATTATTATTAAATAAAATGAAAAAAAAAATCATCATATGCAACAGTTTTGAAATAAAAATCGAATTCTGCGAATAAAACATGAATAACAACACTTTGTTTAAATCAAATAACTATATTTAAAAATTGAAAACTGGTAATTACCACAGCTTTTACTGAAACAGTATCCTCTATCATAACTCTCATGGTAAAGTTACATTCAGTAAGTCTTTCCATGTATCAAGTAGCGGTACATTTAGCCTTCCTAGGTTTGTTTTCCTTTTCTTGTAGATTTAGAAGTCCGGCAAACTGCCTCTCACTAGGCTTACGAGGATCCATCAACATGACTCTTAAGAGGTGAGTCATTTAGTGACCGGCGTAAACACACACGTATAACGCAAGCGCACGTATCGTTCAAGTAGTATAAAAATATCGATCCCACGAGGACTTAAAACCTTTGTTATTAATTATGGGGCCAACTGATTACCAGTATTTAACAGGTTGTTTGATTGAATGATTTGAAATGACGATGATTCTAAATTTAAAACAAGTAAATAAATTGCTTAAAAGTAGGTTGAGAAAAATCCAAATTTATAAAAACTATCCAGGGTTGTGATTAATTCCAATATTATTTAGAAGATGAAGTGGTTATCTTAAAGTTGGGTAATATATTGATTTATTAACCTGGAACACTAATTTATGTAAAAGCCTCTTCCGATGGTCAATTTCAAATACCTAGTATAATCCAATTGAACCATATGTCTATGTCAACCAAATTACCTAGATTCATTAAGATTAAGTTCCAATTATGGCTACCCCCGCCCGACAGGTATATTCCTATCCTGTAAGGAAATCTATTAAAAGGGTTATCTATCCTCAAAGAAGATCGTGGGTTATTGAGTCTAAGGTCTTAAACTTAAAATCCCTATGTCTAGTTCATTTTAAGTTTACCTAATCAATTTTATTAATGGCCAGTTAATAAAAAGCATTAAGATTAAGACTCAATAAATAAATCTTTAAATTACCCAACCTATAATCTAACCCCTTATAAACCGGTTATATTGAAATTCATCACAACCCTAGATACTAACTTAGTTACAATACATAGCTATGGCTAATGAAAACTTAAAAGACATAAAATAAAAATGCTAAAAAGTAACTGCGAGAAAGTAAAAGAAAGGGAAAGTAAATGAAAATAAACTGCCAAGATAAAAGGAATTACTTTACTACTATTACTAACTTAGATATCTCCCTTAGTATAACATAATCACTTGTGAGATTAAAACCAACCGACCATATAGGCGGTATCCTGATTAAGTCAAGTTAAGTCCGACCAGCCATAAAGGCGGTAAAATTTGTCCATGAACTGCCATGTAGGCGATAAAGAAATAACCAGCCATAAAGGCGGAACCAAAATTAAATTACCAACCGACCAATCTGGCGGTATCCTTGCTTAGTCAGGTTTAACAGTTTAAATTAAATAGCCCACCGACCAATATAGCGGTATTCCTTTTTAAGTCAAATTTTAGAATAGTGAATATGTTGTGTCTAAGGGAGATTAATCTAAGATAGTAACAGTAAAAGAATTACCTTTCACCTCGGCAGAGGGAAGTTACCTCCTCATGGTTGAAAATAAAAACTGAAAAAGTAAAGAAAGGAAAGTGTTATGCGTAAAAGTAAATTACGGAAAGTAAAACTGAAAAGTAAAGAAAAGAAAGTGCGAAAGTGAAAATTAATTACTGAAAACTAAAAATAAACAAACTAGATACAATCTTTTTATTTTTTCATTAAGGATTTCAAAGAAGAAAGTATGAATTTTACAAATGAAATGGCTTGGTATTTATAGGCAAAATTTTGCCACCATCAAATCATCAATCAATTTCTCCACCAATTACATTATTAATTTCTCCACTAATTACTCCACCAAATCCATAATTGCTCCAATAATTTCTTATCTTGTTTGGTGTGATTTGATAATTTTTATTAATTATTAATTAATTAATATTTTGCTTTGAAAATGATTGATAATGACTTTTAATAATTACACTCCACACACTTCTGGATGGTTCATCAATTTCGGTCATGAAATCTTCAGAATTCGAAAATATTTTCTCTTTCAAAGTTGTAGATCTTTGAGTCTTCTTTAATCTGGCACTTGAATCAGCTCAATCCGATATCTGAGTAAAAGGTTATGCCCAAATACGACAGATGTGCAAAACTGGAATTTCCAAAACTGCACTTCGTCAAAAACGCCCTTTCAATTTCCAATCTCCAAAATTAATATATCAAGTCCAATAATTGCCCTTATTTGATCCACATTTCGTCCTAAATGATTTCATTGAGTCCCGATATTATTTTATCTGCAAAATAAACTAAAACACATCAAAACATTCATCAAACCCGAGAAACTAAACAAAATATTAAGTAAAAGGGGCGGTAAATATTGATATATTTTCCGCTCATCACACCCCCAAACCTAACATTTTGCTAGTCCTCGAGCAAAACAACAAAATAAAATTAAAATTAAACTAAGCCACTTTCGTAGGGATCACGGTTGCATTTAGCGTATGCAACAAGCCTTTAAACCCCTAGGTGTCCCTAGTGGACGAGTTGTAGTCTCGTGAGGGTTTACAGCAATGATACCCACAAACATTTTACAAAAGTAAAAAGGCAGTAAAACTAATGCACACAAAAGCAAAAAGACAAGAGAAAAGAGAATAAAGAAGATAGTAAAATCAGGTGAAACTTCTACTACAAGTTTCTAGTTGTTTTGTTTCTTTCTAAATTACTAAATAAGTAAATTCTCCGATTATATTTACCATTCTCCATATACACAGCCAACATAATATTAAACAACTCATTTTTGCCCACAACAGTCATAAGTGCAGTTGATAAGAGAGTAATATTTTTGTCCTAAAGTTCTATCAGATTTCACACCTTTTTGTAGCAATGGAATAATTTTTCTGATTTTTCTGTTTTTTTCTTTGATTTTTCTGAATTTTGACTTTTTATTTATATACAATATCTTCCGTCTATGTAGCGAGCTTTGGGTCGGTGACTCCCAAACCAGTTGGCTTTAGGGCACCAGGTGTTAAGACACCCCTACGAACTTAATTACTCAGACTTCAGATATATATATTTTGCATTATCTTTGATCCATGTAACGAGCTTTGGGCCAATGACTCCCAAACCAGTTGGTTTTAGGGCACTAGGTGTTAAAACACCCTTACAGACTTAATAACCCGGATCTTAGATACTTTATTATTTTTATTTTTTTCAGAAATGATTTTTTTTTATTCCATAACTATTAATAGATGTTTCCTCCAATTAAACTAGAGCACGAAATATTACAAGCTTTTCAATTACAGCTCATGTCTGTATGTTACTATGCATGTTGATAATACCTGTCAAATGAGCATATGAAGATTCATTTTAGTCAGTATTATGGAGAATTCACAAATTAAATAATTCAAAATGAAATAAACAAAAATTAACTTGTTTCGAAATAAATGGTTTGAAATACGTCTCAAGAGTGGAAACTCCTTACTCGGCTATTTCTTACCAATTTCACCTTTTAGTTAAAATAAAAAAACAAAAAATGCAAAATATTTTGTAATTTTTGAAAAATTTTCAATTTTTTTGTATTTTTCGAAAAATTTTGGACTAAAAATAAAAACACAATACAAACAAGTACTATTAACTATACCTCACCCCAAACCTAAATGAGACATTGTCCCCAATGTCTTAAACAGTGAAAGAAGAGTTTAGAAAATAATACCTGGTTAGCTGAAATTCTACAGGAAAATTAAAGGTTAAGATCCAGATTTATTCGTCGCTTCTTACCACGATCGTCCTCAGACCATTTTATTTTGAAATGATAGGGTCAACTTTCGGTTCATAGGCTATAAGTTGGTCTATTAGATCCGGAGCAGTTCTGGCAGTAAAGAGGAGTTCTTTCATAGGTTTTGACACGAACCCATTTCTCCGAGCATCATCAAGAAACACACAAAGAAAATCATAAAATCCATCAACGTTGAGTAGTCCAAGCGGTTTCTGGTGTATGTTCAGGTTCGCCCAAGATAGTACTATAAAAATTTCCTCCAATGTGCCCAAGCCACCTGGCAAAGCAATAAAAGCATCAGAACGGTTAATCATTTCTACCAGTCGTTCAGACATACCTGGCACGATCAGTTCCTCTCCGTTTGATGAACCAATAAGATTTGCCTCTGCCAAAGGTTTTGGGATGATTCCCAAAACATGACTGCCTCCTTCCTGTACAGCCTTTGAAACGATCCCCATAAGTCCAAGATTTCCTCCGCCATATATTAAGTGCATATTCCTTGCTGCTAAGACTCGACCCAATTCCTGTGCTGCTTCTATGTATTGTGGTTTAGTACCAACAGTACTACCGCAAAACACGCAAATGTTTTCAACTCGTCTTCTTGAAGTGGCTTCCATGTTTTACTCTGGATATCTTCAAAAGTGCAATGATGAGTTGAATTTATAATACCTGAAAAGGGGGAGTAAAAATAGCACAAGTATCTTCCAAAGGACGATTAGTAGCGAAATAGTAAAATAGATCGTGATAGTCAACAAGATCTGGATCCTGTCGGAGAAAATAAAAGAAAACAACAAAACAAATTACAATTATTAGCAAAAGACAAAGAGATATAATATTTACAAAAATAACGGGCTTGATTGACGTCTATGCGTCAGGGACAAGCTTCCCATCCAATTTTCTTATAAATTGGCAAACAGGGTCTTTTTGAGTCAGATTCCCGAGACTTAACTGTTGTCTTTCTTTTTGAAATTGTGTATGTAATTTGCGAAAGGCTATGTGAACATGTCCACTGGGATGCGTCTCAAGAGTCGAAGATAGATCATCTAAAGACTCCTTACTCAAGCCATCCCTAATGAATTTAATTTTGTCTTCTCGATTATCAGACACCATTCCTAAAGAACGACAACGAGTATTACAATTCCAACGTGCACATTTGAAACAAACACCCATTTGCTTAGCTCTACGTTTCTTTGCATAGGTGCTTCTTCCAAATCCAGGTAAATAAGAATTACAAGACTCAGAATACTCACCTGCTAAACGAATTCGTGCTTCGATTACCCAACAAATATCAGTAGGAATACCTTTGTTCATCAATAGTCTCATCCGTTCCAAGCGAGCTTTGTAAACTTTCATCAGAGATTTTTGAGGGAGAGAAGGAAATTGCTTGTGAAGATTTACGAGAGCTTCTTCCATCTTAATCTGCAAAAACTAAACACACAAAATTAAATCACACAAAATCACAATATATACACAAATTGCATGGGTTGCCTCCCTGCGAGCGCTAAGTTTAAAGTCGTCAGCTAGACGTGACTTTTTGAACGTTTAGGCTGGATCTGAAAGTGTGACAGTTTCTTTTTGACGCTCCAACGGTTCTCCCCAATAATGCTTAACCCGCTGACTGTTAACTTTGAATGTGTTGTTGGTATTGGGATCCAGTAACTCAACAGCTCCATGTGGTAAAACCTGAGTGATCACAAATGGACCTGACCACCTTGATTTCAACTTTCCAGGGAAAAGTTTCAACCTCGAGTTGTACAACAACACCTGTTGCCTTGGTTCCAACTGTCTGTGCACTATTTTTCGGTCATGCCATCTCTTGGTCTTTTCTTTGTACAGTCTGGCATTCTCATAAGCCTGTAGGCGAAATTCCTCCAATTCATTGAGTTGGTGAAGTCTTTTCTCTCCTGCAGCTTGTGGATCAAAATTCAACTTCTTCAGTGCCCAGTACGCCTTGTGTTCAAGCTCAACTGGAAGATGGCATGCTTTCCCAAACACCAATCGATATGGTGACATACCAATGGGTGTCTTGTAAGCTGTACGATAGGCCCACAATGCATCATCCAATTTTACAGACCAGTCCCTCCTTGTTGATCCAACGGTTCTTTCCAAGATTCTTTTGATTTCTCTATTTGAAACTTCAACCTGTCCATTTGACTGTGGATGGTAGGCTGTGGCAACCTTGTGAGTAACTCCGTATTTGGATAGAAGTGCATCAAAGTATTTGTTGCAGAAATGAGAGCCACCATCGCTGATGATTGCTCGAGGTGTTCCAAACCGAGTGAAAATGTTCTTTTCAGGAATTTGATCACCACTTTTGAATCATTGGATGGCAGTGCAATTGCTTCAACCCATTTGGAGACGTAGTCTACAGCAACCAATATGTACATGTTTCCGAATGATGGAACAAAGGGTCCCATGAAATCAATACCCCACACATCAAATATCTCAACTTCCAGAATGTTTTGCAATGGTCCTTCGTTTCTTCTCGAAATATTCCCCATTCTCTGGCACCTGTCACATTGAAAAGCAAAAAGATAAGCATCTTTAAAAAGTGTAGGCCAGAACAAACCTGATTGAAGGACTTTTGCTGCAGTTTTGTTTCCGCTGAAGTGTCCGCCATATGGTGATGAATGACAGTGCTGCAAAACACTGTTGACCTCCTCCTGTGGAACACACCGTCTCAATAATTGATCAGCACACCGTTTGAACAGGTACGGCTCATCCCAGATATAGTGCTTGACTTCTTTGAAGAATTTCTTCCGTTGTTGAGTTGTCCATTCCAACGGCCATTTTCCTGACACAATGTAGTTGACATAGTCAGCATACCAAGGGGTATCTTGTTGTTTCATGGCAAATAGCTGTTCATCTGGAAAAGTTTCTTTGATTGACAGTTCTTTGCCAGCTGTTTCTCCATTCTCGATCCTCGATAAGTGATCTGCCACCTGGTTCTCTGTTCCTTTCCTGTCTCGAATCTCCACGTCAAATTCTTGCAGAAGAAGTATCCAACGGATCAATCTGGGTTTGGCATCTTTCTTCGCGATCAGATATTTGATTGCTGAATGATCTGTGTAGACTACCACTTTGGGACCCAACAGATAAGAACGGAATTTGTCAAAAGCGAACACAACTGCAAGCAACTCCTTTTCAGTGGTTGTGTAGTTGAGTTGAGCTTCATTTAGAGTTCTGCTGGAGTAGTAAATGGTGTGGAAAATCTTTGCTTTGCGTTGTCCCAAAACTGCACCTACAGCAAAATCACTAGCATCACACATTACTTCAAATGGAAGGGTCCAGTCTGGTGTTACAATGATGGGGGCAGAAACCAGCTTCTGTTTCAAGATCTCGAAGGCTTCATGGCATTCTTTGGTGAAGTTGAAAGGCACATCCTTTTCCAGAAGGTTGCAAAGAGGTTTTGCAATTTTGGAAAAGTCTTTGATAAATCTCCTGTAAAAACCTGCATGTCCAAGAAAACTCCGAATGCCTTTGACAGATGTTGGAGGAGGTAGTTTTTCAATTGTCTCGATCTTTGCTTTGTCTACCTCGATTCCCTTTTGTGAGATCCGGTGTCCAAGAACAATGCCTTCCTGTACCATAAAGTGGCATTTCTCCCAATTGAGTACCAAGTTCGTGTCTTCACACCTTTGTAATACATGTTCAAGATTTTGCAAACAATGATCAAATGAATCTCCAAATACAGAAAAGTCATCCATGAAAACCTCCATACTCTGCTCCAACATATCTGAGAAAATGGCCATCATGCAACGCAGTGAAATGTGGCAGGGGCATTACATAGTCCAAATGGCATCCTGCGGAAAGCAAAAGTACCATAAGGACATGTAAATGTGGTTTTCTCCTGATCCTCTGGTGCAATGGAAATCTGATTGTATCCTGAATATCCATCCAAAAAGCAATAGAACTCATGTCCCGCCAATCTGTCTAACATCTGGTCAATGAATGGCAGCGGAAAATGGTCCTTTCTGGTGGCTTTGTTCAGCTTACGGTAGTCCATGCATACTCTCCATCCAGTCACCGTTCTTGTCGGAATTAACTCATTCTTTTCATTGGTGATCACAGTAATTCCTCCTTTCTTCGGCACACATTGCATAGGACTCACCCAACTGCTGTCTGAAATGGGATAAATGATGCCAGCATCCAACCATTTGATGATTTCTTTCTTCACGACTTCCTTCATGATTGGATTGAGTCTCCGTTGATGCTCCACAGTGGGTTTGTACTCATCGTTCATCAAGATTTTGTGCATGCAAAATGATGGACTAATGCCTCGAATGTCTGCTATAGTCCAACCAATGGCTTTCTTGTGCTCTCGCAATACTCTCAGCAACTTTTCTTCCTGTTCCAATGTTAGCGACGAAGAAATTATAACAGGTAATTCAGAAGAGTTTCCAAGAAATGCATACCTGAGATGGCTCGGGAGTAACTTCAGTTCCAGCTGCGGTGGTTCTTCAATCGAGGGTTTGATTCGGTCTGTCTTTGGAAGTTCCAAACTTTCAATTGGTTGTGTCACTTTGAAACGAAACGGCTTGTCAAGATAGTTGATACATTCCATAATTTCAGCATCAAGCTCACTGTCAGACATGTTGGTGATGCAAGCTTCAAGTTTATCTGTGGGAATTGTATCAGTATCTTGAATGATACTATCAACAATATCAATTCTGAAACATTCTTCTTCCTTTTCATCGCTCGGGAATTTCATGGCTTTGAAAACATTGAAATTGAAAGTAACTTCTTGGTCCTGAACTTTCATGGTTAGTTCTCCTTTTTGTACGTCAATCACAGTTCTCCCTGTAGCCAAGAATGGTCTCCCAAGAATGATAGGAACATCTTTGTCTTCTTCCATGTCAAGGATAATGAAATCAGCTGGGAGAATGAGTTTGTCAACTTTCACCAACACATCTTCAACCACTCCTCTTGGAAATGCGAGCGTTCGATCGGCAAGTTGCAAAGAGACAGAGGTAGGCATTGCTTCTCCAATCTGTAGTTTCCTGTAAATAGAAAAAGGCATCAAGTTAACACTAGCACCTAAATCACATAAAGCCTTACCGATGTAATGTTCTCCAATGGTGCACGGGACTGTGAAACTGCCAGGATCTTTCAACTTCTGGGGTAGTTTCCTCTGAATGATGGCACTGCATTCTTCCGTCAATGCTACTGTCTCGTAATCTCCCAATCTTCGTTTTCGTGAAAGAATATCTTTCATGAATTTGACATAGCTGGGCATTTGTTCCAAGGCTTCTGCAAATGGGATGTTGATGTGGCTTTTTGAATACTTCCAGGAATCGAGCAAACTGCTTGTCCAGTTTGTTTTTCTGAAGACGCTGAGGAAAAGGTGGAGGTGGAGTAATCTGTTCTTTTTCTTTGCTTCTTTTTCCTCCATCTGTTGCTCTGCTTCTTTTGGAACATCTTCAATGGTTGCCTTGATTCCAACATCTTTGTTGATTTCAGTACCGCTTTTCAAGGTGATGGCTTGACATTGCTCCTTCCCTCGGTTCCTTGGATTCAGTTCTGTATTGCTGGGAAGATTTCCTGGTGGTCTGTAACTCTGAGCATTGGCCAGTTGTCCAATCTGACCATTTTCTGCCGATTCGAGTTACATGGGGACCAGAAAGGCTAACGAAACTGTATCTGGAGCAAATTGTGTGGCTACACGATGTACCAGTGTCAATTATATCATATATAGATGCCAAATTTACTTTTCATATTTTGGTAGAGTTTCCAAAAGTCTATGGGGTTGAAACTTTCTATGAGCACTTCATTCCACCATCAGACTAACGAACACCAAGGTGGACTATTATGACATTAGAAGATTTGTTGAGATCATGTGTATTGATGTTTACTGGAGGATGGTACGAGCATTTACATCTACTAGAATTTGCCTACAACAACAACTTACAGGCTTGTATTGGTATGGCTCCATTTGAGGCTCTGTATGGGACGAGGTGTAGGACTTCTGTTTGTTGGGGCGAGGTTGGAGATAGATAAATTTATGGTTTAGATTTGGTAGATTTGGCATCAGAGATGAGCATATTGATTAGAGCTAGATTGTTAGAGGTGCAGAGTTGACAAAATAATGAAGGATCTTAAGTTCAAAGTAGTTGATAAAGTTTTCTTGAAAGTCTCGTCTTGGAAGGGAGTACTCATTTGGCTGGAAAAGGAAGTGACACCATGCTATATTGGTCTTATGAGATTTTGGAGAGAGTGGTCAAGGTGGCATATCATTTGGCATTACTAGCGGAATTAGAAATGATCCATAAAATATTTTATCTATCAATGCTGAAGAAATGTGAACCAGACCCTACTAATATCTTGGAGAGCCGACTAGTAGAGTTTTACAAGATCTGACATATGAAAAAAAGCCCGTGAAGATCGTAGATCGAAAGGTCCAAGACTTGAGATCTAAATGTATCCACCTTGTGAAGGTCATGTGGACTAATCATCATATACAAGAGGTGACTTGAGAAGTTGAACGGACATGTGGGGAGAAATACCCATAGCTATTCGAGGATTGAGAAATTTCAAGGAATTTTTTTTAAGGAGAGTAAATTGTAATATCTCATTTCTTTTTATTATACCTAATACTTAACTAATCCCCTTGTTTTTAAAATAATTAATCCATTTTACTACCACCATTACCTAATGTGTCCCTTTGTCCCATAAAGCAAACAAGTTAGCAACAACCAGCCACTCTATTCATCTAACCCTAATTCAATCAAAACAAATTTAATTTTGAGCGTGTTTTATGTGAGATTAAATGAGAGGGTAAGAAACATATGAAGAACCATTCAGAGGGAATTGAGGGCAATTTCCACTGAGCATTTAGAGAGAGATGAAACTATTAAGGAGAGAAACAAAGAAATAGCATCCAGAGAGAGAAAATTCCTAGTTCGACATCGTCCAACCACCATTTCTAGCGAGTGACCATATCTGGATAATCCTTTCGATGAGACAAAGCTATTGCCATTGGTCCGACAACCTAACTCCATAGCACACGCCTGCAAGGACGCCTATGCGCCGCCCCGACTCCTCCTCCACGCGCCATCGCATGTGTCTCCCACCTTACGGATGAGAATCATCCCTTTATCGAGATACGCAGTATGGAGATGTCAATTGCCTAAATATAACCTACGGTTGTTGAGAAACAAGCCAAAATGAGAGTTATCATCGTTTGACCATTCGTCGATAACCGCCGTGCATCAACTGTCACACACCATCATTGTGATCATTATGACGTAAGAGTCCAATGATTCTTTCGTGTTAAATTTGGAGGTCGTTGGGGTTGGTACTTGATTGTTATAGTTTTGGAGGTTGTAAACATAAGATTTTGAAAGTTTTGGACTAATTGCATATTTGCATGATTAGGAGTGCAAATATGTAAATTCTGATTTTAAGGGTTTAATAAGTAACTTTTGAAGTTGTAGGACTAAAATGACTTAGTAGAAAATTTTAGAGGTTAAATTTGAAATTTAAGATGTTTGGGGGTTTAAAGTTATAATTTTAGAAAAATTGAGGGACCTGGTTGTAATTTTATATTTTTCATATCTTAGCGAGGGGAAATAGATATATAGCGGATTTTAGCATATTAATTTTATCATAATTGCATGATTGTTTATAAGTTGAGGTCTTTATTATTTCGTGATTTTTGAGATCAGGTTGATGGATTGAATGTGAGATTTTAGTGTATTGGATGATTTACTTGTTGTTGTTATGCTGTTAGGTTATGTATAATAGTGGTTGGAAAAGTGAGGTTATGTAAGGTTAGTGGTTCCATCCCCCATTTACACATTTATGCGAGGCTATATTATGGGAAACTTTGGGAGTAGTGATGAGGTACTCTCCCAATGGTTTCAATCCAAAATTATATTGAATCTGGTTAGCAATTTTTGTTTGATTGATGTTTGTATTGTTGTGAGAATGTTAGCCTGAGTGTTGTTTTCCAAATATATATATATATATTCGCTAGGGGTGTTCATAGGGTCGGATCAACCCGCGACCCGACCGCACCACCCGACCCGACTCGATCGGGTTTGTAAACTTTTAATGTGTTTTCGGGCCAAAATTAACCCGACCCGTAGAATCGGGTTGGGTCACGAGTTCATCGTAAAAAAATCGAGTTGACCTGACCCGATTGATGAGAAAAAAAAAAGAAAAAATACTTATTTCAAGATTGCAGTAGTTGAGATTCGAACCTATAACCGCTTGGATATTATCCAAAACAATTTCCATTTCAGCTACACTTTTACCTTGTCAAATTTATATCATTAAGACTATATATATTATATATATTAAATTTACATATTATGTTGACCCGACTAGACCCGTAGTAACCCGACCCAATGGGTTGCCCTCTGAAATTCCAGTTTCGAGTTTCCGACCGGATTTACCCGACTCGATCAGGTTTAAAAAATAGAAAAAGAACTCGACCCGACCCGTGAACACCCATAATATTGCTAGCATAGTAGTAATATTACCGGAATTTATTCACGGCCACAGCACTCTTCGGGTTGTCCAAACATTTATTTTTAGATGGGTAATTTAGGACATATTTTAATATTTTAAAACTTTTGCTGTAATCTTTAATTATGGAGATTTTTAGAGATTTGTTAAACTATATTTTGATAAGTATATTTTATTTGAAATATATTTGAACTACATGACATGGAGAATGATAGAGCTAATATGGTCCATGGTCCCTTTTTTGGGATTGGGCCCGCTTTAGAGAGGGGTCGTGATAAATTTGGTATCTGAGCCTAAGGTTTTAGGTTATCTATGAAAATTGCATTAGATTAGGGTATTAAAAGAATGGTTTTGTGTTTGTAGGAAAATGTCTGGACATGGCCATGGTAGTGGTACTCAACGTGGGAGAGTGAGAGCTCAATGATGTATGCGAATGTCGGGTAGTGGTATTTAGAGACCTCATACGCAGCCTGTAGATACTGAATTGGATGTAGCTTCATCTGGTGTTCCTTCGATTATTGAGGGTGACGAGGGTTCTAAACCTATACCTCCAGTAGTTCTGACAGTTTTCCCCACCGCTAGTCTTATAGTTACATCTAACCCTATTCATGTGACTATACCTAATATAAACCATGCCCTCTTTCTTCAATTCCCCAAAAATCCGCACATTTGGAAGATGTATTGGGGAGGTTTATCGACATAGTTGTACATTTGGTTGCTCAGTGGCTAATGTACCTTCAAGTAATAGAGGTAATACAAGCAAGTTGGACCAGCTTCTCAATTTGAGGCATCTTTAGTTTCATCACACAACGGATCCCCTCACTGCTGATAACTGGAAGAATGACATCGAGTACATATTCAGTGTGTTAGACCTGACCGATCAAGAGAATGTTAAGTTCATTGCTTTTATGATGAGAGGTGAGGCATAGACTTGGTGAAAGCACGCTGAGACTGTATTGACGATATATTGAGATCACTATATACTTGGAGAGTTGATAGACCTATAAGACATCAGCATATCACCGAGGATATGTTCGAGGAAGCATTCATTGAGAAGTACTTCCCTTATGTCTATCGAAGTGATCAACGTTGTCAGTTCAAACATATGGTTCAGGGACCATCAGAGATGGTGTATGAAAGGAAAATAAATGTGAGAAGTTTGAAGAATGAGCAGCATTGTCACCTCGATTTTGAGGAATCTACCATATACAACACTGATTGATAGGGCTAATATTGTGGAGAGTGACATCAAAATCAAGAGAGAACAAAGCATCTTTTCAGAAGATCAAGAAAATAAGGTGAGATAAAACCTCTGAAGGGAGGCAGGGTAGATCAAATAGCATACCATATTTCCCGCAGCATAGTCACGATAGGATACCACTTAGAGATACCCATAGTGCATCTCCTAGAGGACAGTTTAATGGGAGTGTTGCGAAATTATCGTACCGTAAGTATACAGTGTCAAGTTTTAGTAAAGAGTGAATATAGAGTATCGAATCCACATGGATTTAATCAAATTCACACTAAGTACTATAATTAATAAGCTTAACTTTATTTAGAAGCAATTTAAAGTAAACTAAATTAAAACTAGAAACTAAATAAGCGAAAAGTCAAAATATTTAATTAAGAGAAAAGTCAAAACATTTAATTAAGCGAAAAGTCAATACGTTTATAAGCCTCTAGAACTCTATAAAATTCCTAGGTTATATTTTCTAGATCCTATTCAAAATACCTTCTCCCGAGTGATAGATTCTAAACATGGAATCATCTAATTTCTGGCCAACAAAACATATGCATTAAACACAAGAAAATATAAATAAACTGAATTAAAACTTCATGATAATTAATTGGAAATCAAACACATAGGTTCAAGCATAGGCTACATCATTCTCTAGAATAAGAAAATTAGTTCATGACTAAATTAAGGAAGAATGAAATCTGAGTCAAGAACATCATTAGAGTTTAAAGAAATAAACTAGAAGATAAAACCTGAATCGAATCCCTTTATATTCGGACGTCACCGTCTTCGTATGCTCTTGTCGCTCTTCAATTCCTTCCTTGGATATATCTAAATTATGTGTTTAGAGCTCTCTAGTTGTGTCTCCTTTTCTTCTCTAAGATTTTGGACAAGCTCATATATTTCTAAGAAAGTATGGGGAGTCTTTCTACTTTTAAAAAAAAGAATTCTTAGTCTGAAACTCTTCCGGGGTATCGTGACGCTAGCCTCTATGGAAAAAATTATGTGTTTCTTAATGCTTGGTGAGTCGCGATGCCTTTTAGATGACTTGTTCTCTCTTATTTTCCTTCCCCACGTGCTTCCTTTGCATCCTTAAACTCCTAAAACACATCCATTTGCCCCAAGATCCATGCTCTAATGCTTTCTATCAATAAAACATAAAAAAAAACTACAAAACACGTAAAATGGCAGGAAACCTAATAAAATAATATGCTAAGAATGTATGAATAAGTGGGTATAAATCACACTTATCAAACACTCCCAAACTTATGATTTTGCTAGTCCCGAGCAAAAGACTAAATAAAATTAAACAATCAAAAGTAACTAAATTAAATAGGATTGTTTTGTATGAATCATGATTGCATTTAGTGTATGCAATAAACCTTTAAACCCCTAGGCGGTCCTAGTGGACGAGTTACAGTCTCGTGATAAATTTTCTAAGACAGACTCAAATTGTGTGTGTGTGTGTGAAAGTCTAGTCACAACTCGACTCCTAAGTAGCCAACTCAGTGATTTCGACTCAAAAATTGGGATTCGATAGTTCTATCCAACCTAGATATCTCAAAATTACTCTGTAATTTCATATTAAGCTCGATATGGTATGACTTCTCTTTTTTCATAAACTTTTCACTTATCTACCTTTTAAGGTAGCATTTCTTTTCATTGTGGTCCTAACACTCACCCATGGATAGCTTTACGTTTATCGGTTATATGTGGTTTATCTATTTTCTTCAAAGTATTTTTTCTTTTCTACTCTTTTCATTATTTTTTTTAAATAAATCTCTTTCTTTTTTGCTTTCAATTTGCTATAACCATACCATATATCATAAATAATTGAAAGTAGAGACAAATATCTAAGGAAATGGTCATTCTTCTTCAAACAATTTCCTCAACTAGTCACCTTGTCAACTACCTGTTGGACAGTTATGACCCACAGCGTCACTATTTGTAAAAAGACATTGTGTTTTTGTACAAATTAATTATGTAACTATGGAAATTGCCTTTTATCATTTCGTAATTAGATTACTTAAATGTGTGAATGATGAAAGTCCTTATGATTAGTTCCAGATTGAGATGATATGAGACAGTATCAATCCACGACGGTTTAATCATTAAATATCCATAGTCGTAGTATTATCGAGGCTGGACATCGATAATGCGGAATAGACTAGTATCGCACTTGTCCGTGTTATGGAAGCGTAACAACATAGTTCTCATATATGTAAGTATTGGATACTTATGTAAGTGTGGTAGGAGGTTGTGTTTTACCGATGGTACGGAAAACAGCTTCGCTCTGGATAGACCCCACGGAATCCCATTGGTAGTATAACTATGTGTCTATGGGAGTCCGCATCAGGGTAGGTGTATTTGGTCTTAACCTGAGACTTGCATCGCTAGTACTTGCGACAATCGATACGCTTTAGTTTTGGTCATCCAGGACTTTAACAGGTTCTGTGTACGCCTCTTCTGGGTTTATTGAGAATCGTAGTGTATTGGATGTGATGTCAAGACTGAAGTATCACTTCAGTCATATGGAGATGATGGTCACATAGGAATACAGAACTAGTTCTCTAAGGGTCGCAACCATCGGGATAATATGACTTGGTCATGATTATCCGATTATAAAGAAACTAGTTGCTAGTGATCCGATATATGCTTCGTACGAGGCAGACACTGTACCAGCCCCAGGCCTTGCATGTGACATCCGATACCGGATCGCAATACGCAATACTAGGTATACTACGCCTATTAAAGATCGTATATTCATTAAGAATATTTCTGGAGAATTGGGTAAGCATGGCGTTTTGCTAGAAGCCAACATTATCTCAGAAATCGGTAAAAACGTAGTACTAGGTACGTACGTGTTCGGATAGTATGACGACCGGATTTACTGCCAACATATCCAGGGATCTTTTGGGTCACTTCCCGAAGATTCACCGATGACGTATGATTCGAGCTAAATTAATCTGGGATTAATTACGGAGAGACTTTATATAGGATAAAGTACTATTAGAAGAGAGAGAAAGATTAATTTAGAATTAATCGATAAAATAATATATTCGATATATTATTCGAGATTAGATTTCGACGCGGAATTAAAATTGGATTTTAATTCGGGCAAACGAGTTAATTTAGGATTAATTCATTAGCGACGTGAATAGTAATTTTACTAGGCATAATTGTTTAATTAAATTCGATTTAATTACGTTGCGACGGAAGTTCGTTAATTTGGAATTACCGAACTCGAGCCCGTGAGTGTTTGCGGGCCCACTCACATTCGGAATCGAGTGGGGCCCACATGTCACATCAACCATCACATCACATGTACCTTTATTCACTTTAGGTTGATGGGTTTAGGTGAGTTGGTTAAAGTGTGTAGAACACTCCAAATGAAAGATGTGTGTGACCTTTACCAAATCTAACTTTGGTATATGATTTATTATTGTTTTTGAAACAATAACACTTCTTCCATTCTCTTTCATTGTGACCGAAACCAGTACATGAAACTCTCCCAAATTTTCTTTCTTGTTCTTGACCAAATTTGAAGGAAATTCTTGAAGAATTTTTGTTGCAAAAATTCTCAAAGGGCTAGCACTCTTAAAGGATCATATCAAGGTGATAGGGAAACCTATTCAAGAGCTTGGAAAGACAAAACAAAGATTGGAGCTTGTGCTTTCATCTTGGCCGAATTCTTGGACTGCTTGGAGGAGAAATTTTGTTGTTTGACGCATCCACAAACCGCTCAATGTAAGTGTGTTTCCGCCTCACTTCTTTGATATTCATTCATGATTTTATGCTTATTTGATCTTGGGAATAAACCTAGAAACCCAACAATGTTATCTTTGAGCCAAAATGAGCATGAAATGAATTAGGATAAAATTTGGGTAAAATCATTTTGAGCATGATTTGATACAATTGATTGATTAAGTATGCTTGTATGATGATTTTATGAAGTTGTATATGATCAATTTCTTGAAATATTGATTGGATCAAATTTTAGCCCTCACTTAGGCTTGGCCGAATGTGGTATTACCCTAGGGTCTTGGTAATTTTTTTTTTCGTTGATCATTGGATGACTTGAAACGATTGGGAATGTCGATTTAAAATTCAATCGAATTGAAAAACGAATTCGGACAAAAATCCCTTCCAAATCCGAGAGCCATATGGCATGTAATGGACTTGATTTTTTGATTCAAGAATGTTGGACATTAGTTGAACAATTAGATACATAATTAATTGGTTAAATTGTATTTTGGAAATTTTAATTTGGGTAATTAATTGATGTATTACAGTTAAGTTAATTGAATTATAAAATTTGGAATTTTAAAATTTAATTAATGGGATTGATTTTGAATTGGGCTTGAAAATGTTATATTTGGGCATAATGGGCTTGGTTGGGCCAAGATTGGTTTAGGCCAATTGGATTGGATCCAAATTGGGCCTAAATCATTCCATTAAGTCCAAATGTAATAAATGGGCTTTAAAAGTTTAATTGGGCCTTATGGGCTAAAATTGTTTTCTTGGCAAATGAGGGTGATTCCTTAATTGGGCTTGGTAATTGGGTTTGACCCATATTGACCAAAGCCCATGCCTTAAGAAATCAATTGAAAGCCCATCAGACTTTAATTAAACGACATTGGATGATAGTTGGGCTTTGAGACCCGATTAGATTAGATTTGGAATCTAAGTCATTAAAGCGCATTAAAATTGTAGAAATTTAATTTGGAATTAAATAAATTGAATTAGTATTGAATACGACTTAAATTAGATTTAACGAGTAGTTCGATAAAATTCAAGAATTCGTACTTGGAGTACTTATTCTCAAACGAGTTGGACTCGCGCAAAATCAAATCGTTGTTTGAACATTGGATGATCACATAATTCAAAGACTAATTAATTGGATTAGATTGGTTGAATTACATGCTATGAATGAATATATAGATGTGTTGAATGAATAGCGTATATCGGATGGATATTAGAAGGGAAAGGGAATTTTAGAAATTGTTGTAAATTTGGAATTTATAAATTGGACCTGCGTGTCCAGCCTTATCTCTCATTATTTCTTTGTATTCTCTTCTCACCTAATTCCCCTCAATGTAATGAGGTTTCTATTATTGTATTATGTAATTGGGTAGAAGTAGAATAGTGCTAGCCAGGGAGAGGAAAGTGAGTGATTTTTTCTAGGAACAAGTTGTTAAATATCCATCCGCATATCGTTATTAATTTACTTTCGCGCCTTATTATGTGTTTAGAATTCATGTTTAAAGGTGTATGATGATGAGACCTAACAAAGATAATAAATTCGTTGCCAATTTACGCAAAAATCCCTCAAAACATATTAAGCGATATTTCCTTCCATTGAGTGATTTTACTCAAGATCCAAGATTGGCATTGGTTTGTTGGCCAAAGTCAAGGCTTTTTTCAAATCGCGGATGTGTTTGAATCATGAAAGTTTTGTTCCATATCGGTGTCTTGTCCAAGTTGTGATTTGTTGGCCAAAGTCAAGATCACTTCTTGTCCATCGACATTGATTACGAAATTTTCCCACGTCAACGGGTCCCGCTTAACCGGAATCATTAAGCTTGTTGTGCCAAAGCCAAGGCTTAGTTGATTCAGAGGAAATAGGTTAGGAAATACATTGGATGTATTGGCATATATATTGTATATATGTTTCAGACTTGGAGTCCACCTACCGGATCTAGGAATTGGATGAGATCCAATTGATCTTCGAGATCTACCTAGTTAAATATCATACAGCTTGTTGGCCAAAGTCAAGGTTGTGCGTTATTTAACGGGATCCTAGCCCTCTAGGAAACTGGGTTTCCCGAGTACTCGATGGAGGGTTAGAGGCTCGCCGAAAAATAGTGGGAGGCTAGTATTGAACTTGCAATTTCGTTCGAATACTTAGCTTTACGCGCTTTCAAATATTTTCGTCAAAATAATTTTATTAGTTGGACTAATATAATGTTATTTTTCTTGTAACAGTTGGACGGTACCCTACATTGTTAATTGGATAATTAGATTATCGCAATTAAAATGACCGGAAAGAATAGTGTCCGTGACATAATCATGGGAGACAATGTCTTCAACGGGACTAACTTCTCCGATTGGAAACTCAATCTAAGGATAGTCCTTGGATCTGAGAGGCTTCTATATACTATAGAGAGACCTCTCGGGCCTAAGCCCACTTCTGATCAGTTGCTTGAACTAGAGCTTTGGAAGACTCACAGTGACGACAACGCAACTGTTCAGTCTATTATGCTTGCTGCTATGACTCAACAATTCCGTCGACAAAACAAGGGATTGGATCCCTATAACATGTTGGCAAAATTGCATGATTTGCACCGATCTAACCTAAGGTCACAGCGATATGAGTTACAGAAGAAGCTCTTCCGTGCTCGGATGTCGGAGGGTACGTCTTTGGAACATCACGTGACAAAGATGATTTCCGATATTGAGCAGCTTGGACAAATGGGGATTATCTTTGAGATAGAGACCTTTATAGATTTGATCTTGCAGTCTTTCCCTGACACTTGGAGTGGGTTCATCATGAACTACAACATGTTGAACCTAGAACATACTCTTGGAGAGCTGATGTCCACGCTGCGTGAGGCAGAGAAGGAGCTTCAAAAGGGCAAAAAGCGCGAGGTGCACTTTGCTTCGACATCCCATTCACCGAGGGCTGGGCCCAAGGCGACTGGAGGTGTGAAAAAGAAAAAGCATAAGAAGAAGGGCAAGGGTAAAGCGTCAAAGGCTTCTGGGAAGCCGAAGGACAAGTCTCAGGATGTTTGCCTCCAGTGCGGGAAGCGGGGTCATAGAAAACGTGACTACCGCAAGTACAAGGCGCTCCAGAATGAGATAAAGGCGGACAAGGCACCGGCCTCAGGTATGTTTGTTATAGAAATAAACATGACTACTTCTAGTTTTAAAAATTGGATTTTTGATTCTGGTTGTGGTACTCACATTTGTACTGATGTGCAGGATCTGCGGATTAGCAGGAAACTGACATCGGGGGAGATTGATCTGCGTGTTGGAAATGGGACATCTGTTGCCGTTTTGGCCGTGGGCACTTTTGTTTTGGAACTGCCCTATGGGCATGTACTTGAACTTTTGGACTGTTATTATGTACCTAGTTTGACTAGGAATATTATTTCTGTATCTATGTTAACCCAATGTGGGTATACTTTTGTATTTCGAAACACTGGGTGTTTTATGTATAAAAACGATATAGAAATTTGCACTGCTGTTGTAAATAATGGTCTTTATATTTTGAATATAAATCAATCTCAACCATATTCGGTAACAAACAAAAGACTTAAAGTAAGTCATAAAGATGTAACTTATATGTGGCATTGTCGTCTGGGACACATAAACAAGACTAGCATATCCACACTTTTGAAGAGTGCGTACTTGGACGGATTTGATCCAAATTCATATGACGTATGCGAATCTTGCTTATTAGGCAAATGCCTAAGTCACTTTTAGCTGTAAAGGTGTACGCACCACCAAACTGTTAGCCCTTGTTCAGAGTGACGTTTGTGGGCCCATGTCTAGCCAGGCTAGAGGTGGATACGAATACTTCGTAACCTTTACGGATGATGCATCGCGTTATGGTTATGTGTATTTTATGAGACACAAGTCGGAAACTTTTGAGAAATTCAAAGAGTTTTAACACGAAGTTGAAAAATAGACCGGTAAGAGTATTAAGACATTACGGTCGGACCGTGATGGCGAATACTTGAGCAATGAGTTTCTTGACTACTTGAAAGAATATGGTATTCTTTCACAGTGGACTCCTCCTGAAACACCGCAATTAAACGGTGTGTCCGAACGGAGAAACCGAACTTTGTTAGACATGGTAAGGTCTATGATGAGTCGCACTGATCTACCTATTTCCTTCTGGGGATATGCATTAAACAATGCAATACTTATTTTGAATAAGGTTCCGTCAAAGTCTGTTCAACAAACTCCGTATGAGATATGGACATGAAAGAAACCGGTTTTCTCATTCCTGAAGATTTGGGGATGCTGGGCATACGTCAAACGTATGGAAGGTACCAAACTTGAACCCAAATCGGATAAATGCCTATTTGTATGATATCCTAGGGAAACCAAAGGATATTACTTCTATCACCCACAAGAGAACAAAGTATTTGTTGCTATACATGAGGTTTTCCTTGAGAAGGAATTCCTAAATGCAGTGGTTAGTGGGAGGAAAGTAGAACTCGATGAAAATCGAAGTGATACTGTTCCTGGCATAGAATCCTCAACGGAACATGAACAGTTTATCAGGGATGAAGTTGTACAACAATCTTCGAATACACAAGGACCGCGTAGGTCGGAGAGAGTCAGGAAACAACATGAGAGGTATGTGTTTCTGATCTCACCTCATATAGATATTAATCTCATTGAGAATAACGAACCGGCTACGTATAAGGAAGTGATATAAGATATCGATTCCGCTTTATGACAAGAGGCCATGAAGTCCGAAATGGATTCCATTTATACCAACCAAGTTTGGACACTAGTTGATGCACCAGAAGGTGTAAAGCCTATTGGATGCAAATGGGTCTTCAAGAAGAAGACCGACATGGATGGCAACGTCCAAACGTACAAACCTAGGCTTGTAGCGAAGAGGTATCATCAATGACATGGTGTCGATTACGACGAAACTTTCTCACCCGTTGCCATGATTAAATCCATTCGGATAATGCTTGCGATAGCTGCATATTTCGATTACGAGATATGGCAGATAGACGTCAAAACCGCATTCCTTAACGGAAACCTTTTTGAAGATGTTTATATGCAACAGCCTGACGGTTTTGTCATGCCGCGACTTGCAAATAAGGTTTGTAAGTTAAATCGATCCATTTATGGATTGAAGCAAGCATCGCGTTCTTGGAACCAACGCTTTGATGAGATTATAAAAGAATATGATTTCGTTCAAAGCGAAGATGATCCTTGTGTATATAAGAAGGTTAGTGGGAGAGCACTGACATTCATTGTCCTTTATGTTGACGATGTATTGCTTATTGGCAATGACGTTCCCATGTTAACGTCGGTGAAAGCTTGGCTTTCATTGAAATTCTCCATGAAAGATCTGGGAGAAGCAGCCTTTATTCTAGGAATAAATATCTACCGGGATAGATCTAGAAAACTGCTTGGACTCTCCCAGAGTACGTACATTGACAAAGTGTTGAAGAGATTCAACATAGATCAGTCCAAGAGGGGAGTGTTGCCAATGTCACATAGCGTCACTCTTTCTAAGGACATGTGTCCTAAAACTCAAGATGAGAGAGACAGCATGAGTCGGATACCGTTCGCCTCGACAGTCGGATCGATCACGTATGCCATGATATGTACGCGACCTGATGTCTCCTATGTTTTGAGCATATATAGTCGCTATCAGGCCGATCCAAGTGAAGGTCACTGGATGGCGGTTAAGAATATCCTTAAGTATCTTAGACTAACTAAGGATGCATTCTTAATCTATGGAGATGGATAACTTGAGGTAACTGGGTATACCGATGCAATTTTCCAAATCGACAAAGACGACTGTAAGTCGCAATCCGGGTATATATTTTGTTTGAATAACGGAGCAGTAAGCTGGAAATCTTCCAAGCAAGAAACTGTTGCCGATTCAACAACAGAAGCGGAGTATATAGCTGCAGCTGAAGCAGCAAAGGAGGCAGTTTGGATCCGAAAATTCCTAATTGGATTAGGAGTAGTTTCGTTAGCAGCTGAGCCCGTTCCATTATATTATGACAATAACGAGGCTATAGTGCAGGCTAAGGAACCGTGGTCTCATCAACGATCCAAGCATGTTCTTTGATGTTTCCATCTGATTCGTGAGATCATACATCGTGGCGATGTGAAGATCGAGAAGGTCGCATCAGAGGACAACATTGCAGATCTGCTGATGAAAGCCATTCCTCAGCAGAAGTTTGAGCGACATGTACATAGTTTAGGTATTAGATGCTTGACTGACTGGCTATAGGCCAAGTGGGAGATTGTTGGACAGTTATGACCCATAGCGTCACTATTTGTAAAAATACATTGTGTTTTTGTACAAATTAATATGTAGCAATGGAAATTGCCTTTTATCATTTCGTAATTAGATTACTTAAATGTGTGAATGATGAAAGTCCTTATGATTAGTTCCTGGATTGAGATGATATGAGACAGTATCAATCCACGACAGTTTAATCATTAAATATCCCTAGTAGTAGTATTATCGAGGCTGGACATGATAATGCGAATAGACTAGTATCGCACTTGTGCGTGTTATGGAAGCGTAACTGTATAGTTCTCATATATTTAAGTATTGGATACTTATGCAAGTGTGGTAGGAGGTTGTGTTTTACCGATGGTACGGAAAACAGCTTCGCTCTGGATAGACCCCACAGAATCCCATTGGTAGTATGACTATGTGTCTATGGGAGTCTACATCAGGGTAGGTGTATTTGGTCTTAACCTCAGACTTGCATCGCTAGTACTTGCGACAATCGATACGCTTTAGTTTTGTTCGTCCAAGACTTTAACAGGTTCTGTGTACGCCTCTTTTGTGTTTATTGAGAATCGTAGTGTATTGGATGTGATGTCAAGACGGAAGTATCACTTCAGTCATATGGAGATGATGGTCACACAGGGATACAGAACCGGGTCTTTAAGGGTTGCAACCATCAGGATAATATGACTTGGTCATGATTATCCGATTATAAAGAGACGAGTTGCTAGTGATCCGATATATGCTTCGTACGAGGCAGATACTGTACCAGCCCCAGGCCTTGCATGTGACATCCGATATTGGATCGCAATATGCAATACTACGTATACTACGCCTGTTAAAGATTATATATTCCATTAAGAATATTTCTGGAGAATTGGGTAGGCATGGCTCTTTGCTAGAAGCCAATCTTGTCTCATAAATCGGTAAAAATGTAGTACTAGGTACGTACGTGTTCGGATAGTCCGACGACCAGATTTACTGCCAACATATCCAGGGATCTCTTAGGTCGCTTCCTGAAGATTCACTGATGACGTATGATTCGAGCTAAATTAATCTGGGATTAATTGCGGAGAGACTTTATCTAGGATAAAGTACTATTAGAAGAGAGAGAAAGATTAATTTAGAATTAATCGATAAAATAATATATTCGATATATTATTCGAGATTAGATTTCGACGCGGAATTAAAATTGGATTTTAATTCGGGCAAACGAGTTAATTTAAAATTAATTCGTTACCGATATGAATAGTAATTTTGCTAGGCTTAATTGTTTAATTAAATTCGATTTAATTACGTCGCGACGGAAGTTCGTTAATTGGAATTAGCGAACTCAAGCCCGGGAGTGTTTACGGGCCCACTCGTATTTGGAATCGAGTGGGGCCCACATGTCACATCAACCATCACATCACATGTCACCTTTATTCATTTTAGGTTGATGGGTTTAGGTGAGTTGGTTAAAGTGTGTAGAACACTCCAAATGAAAGATGTGTGTGACCTTTACCAAATCTAACTTTTGGTATATGATTTATTATTATTTTTGAAACAAGCACACTTCTTACATTCTCTTTCATTGTGACCGAAACCAGTACATGAAACTCTCCCAAATTTTCTTTCTTGTTCTTGACCGAATTTGAAGGAAATTCTTGAAGAATTTTTGTTGCAAAAATTCTCAAAGGGCTAGCACTCTTCAATGATCATATCGAGGTGATAGGGAAACGTATTCAAGAGCTTGGAAAGCCAAAACAAAGCTTGGAGCTTGTGCTTTCATCTTGGCCGAATTCTTGGACTACTTGGAGGAGAAATTTTGTTGTTTAACACATCCACAAACCGCTCAATGTAAGTGTGTTTCCGCCTCACTTCTTTGATATTCATTCATGATTTTATGCTTATTTGATCTTGGGAATAAACCTAGAAACCCAACACTACCTAGGCCATTACTCCTAGAAACCTTCTTTTAGGTGCTTACAAGTCTAACCTAGATCACCTACACAAGGCTTTGGATAAAAGTCAATTGGGCACTTATCATTTCTAAGGATTCATCTTAGAAGAAACAAACTCACTATTGGGACATATGTCTTACTACGTATGACTTAAACAAATTTATAGTGGGAACTAACATCAGCACTCTCAAACTTAAAACTTGCATTGTCCTTAATGTAAAATAAACTTAAAGACACAAGAGTGAGGAACAACACTACCGTACATGGAGTTGATCAGGCCCTTGCTAGTCAGAATTTCGTTGCACAGGCTGTGCAGGTTACGTTAGTACCTGCATAAATACACATGTAAACTAATAAACACACAAATAGCACATAATAAAATAAAACTAAAGTAAATAAAATAATAAAAAAATAAATGCATGGGTTTCGTACCTGCTAGCGCTAAGTTTAACGTCTTCAGCTAGACATAACCACCTAAGTGGTTATGATGGATTCAACATAGTGGACCAGGTAGTCTCATGTGCTTTCTTTTTTATTATCCACCGGTTTTTATGACATGAAAAATACTGTTTGGTTAGCTGCCACAAAGTAACTATGAAAGGTCTGCATGGATCTTTTAATGGTTCAGCTTTTGGCTCCACCTTTGGGTCAAGATCTATATATTTTCTGGCAGTTTGAAATCTTGAATGGTACATGTGGCAAATTGGCTCGACCTTTTGTTTAGCTTTCAAGGTATCATCTTCAGGTGGGGATTTACTCTCGAGTTCTTCTTCTTACAGCACCTTGGGATCGCTTTTAGTTGTGGCTGCATAGGATCTTCTTTGCATGGCTCCACTTTGATCTTTAGTTTTTTGAATGTAGGTTTACCCTACATGTTGGGTGGAATACATGGAGACGCACCTAACACATTGTCAATTTCCATTGCAACTCCCTTTGTTACGATGTCTATCCTGCGACATTCTTCATCACCTTGAGGACTTGGCATGGTTCTGAAAACACTAAAGGTGACTTTTTCATTGTTGCCCCTATATTGACCATATGTGTTTCGATAATGTTCAGCCTTTACTTATTCTTCTCAAACCTCGATAATGTTCAGCCTCGACTCATTCTTCGCAAACCTCACTGAAGTTTTAGCAATAAATGTTCTCAAGAGGTATTCTAATGATGATTTTTGCTTAGTCCTTTGATTGTCTAGAAGGAGGTTGCAAGGTATTCTATATGTTCGCATATGACAATATCAGATGATAATAGTTAGGCATATGATTACCTCTACAGTTGTTGAAGTTCGGATTGTTCACATACTAGGCTTGCTCAAAACTTGCTCCTTATTCTGGTAAAATCATTCTATTAGTAGCAGGGGCTTCAATAGATGGTTTGGCCCTTAGATTGGCCAGTGTTACTATACGAGTAATGAAGGATGACACTTGAGCTGTAAGTGCAACAATAAGATCCACCTCGTGTATACCTAACATCTTAGTCATCATCGAGCGTTCACTTGTCCATTGGAATCTGTAAAGATCAATGAGGCGGGGCTAATTAATTCTTAAGAAAAGAGGCTTCTCGTTTTGATTTAAAGGTTTTATCTTCTACAAAATTATATACATGATTTTCTTAAAACTTTGGGTTATTGTGTTTTCATTTAAGATTTGCATGTTTGCATTTATAATTTGCACGTTTACTTGAGGTTCCATTCAGTCAAGGATAAGATTTTGGAAATCTTGCATTTTGAATAGGCTATTTGTGAAGAATTTTTGGGGTCTTGATTGTGAGTAACATCAATTGAATCGGTATCAACCAAAATGAATTCATAGAATTTTCTGGTTTTCTTGAGATTTTCTGGTAGAAAAAGGAAGTATTTAGGTAAAACATTATTGACAATTCTTGGAATTAATTATGCTTTTTGTTTTGGTTCAATTATGGCTATAGGGATTGAAACTTCTTTAGGAACATATTGATTTTTTAAGGGAGAAGGAGATTGACGAGAGGAAGAGGGTAAAGATTTTTGACTTTTGTCTGGGGTATTGGTAGTTACTTGAGAAAATGTAGGATTTTTGGAAGTTTTGGATTTTGATTTAGGAGTAATGAATCATTCAGAGTCTTAAGACAATAATTGAAATTGATTTCCCTGTAATTAAGGAAAATTTTCTTGAGGGACTAGGAACCATTGCATATGATTCCTTTGACTGTTTTGCTATCTAATAAATGATTGTCACATTGGCACTTGGGATAGAAATATTGAGATATTAAATAAGCAGTATACTGATTGTCACATTGGCACTTGGAATTGCTAATTGATTTCTAAAAATCTGCATTTCATGGTGCCTTGTCGACCACAATATTATTCTGCCTTCAGTGTTGTGAAAACAAATCTAACAAAAATATTGTTTTAAAAAATTAACACCAAATTCATTTATATAACCCTTCTAATAAATGAGTTTCATATGGACACTTGAGATAGAAACATTAGTTAAGAAGTCTAGTATTATTCATTTTAATTTTTACATACTAAATTCATGCATACATTATTTATAAAACCCCTATAGTTATATATTAATAAATGAGTATCACATGGGCATTTGAGATAGAAACATTGAGATATTAATTAACAAAGTTAGTATTTGAACTCTAAAAATTTCTTTACACACTCATATTTTATTAAAATTATTTATTATTAAAATACTCATAATATCAATTACTATTAAGGATAATTTATGATAAATAAATATATAATATTTTTTTTGAACACTTATTTAACTGTCCCCTACCTTCAATTACACAACTAAATAAATCTTAAATATTTTACAATTGTTATCTTCTGTCGATATATATACAAATTTCATTGATTTATAATTATAAATTGAAAGCTTTATTTTTATAATAATAAAAAATATTATATATTAAAACTATTGACAATCAAAAATGATATTGTTGACGGCTGATTTTGGTCTCAGGGGCAATAATGGTTTTTTTTTTTACTCCCGAGACAATCCTCCTCCAACTGTGAATTTGTTTTGTTTTTGGGAAACCAAAAGCAAATTTGGCAAAAAATAAGTAAATTCACCAATCAACAAAGAGATTTAACGTGCTTCGGCGAATCAGATCCAACCTACATCCACGGGCACAGAGCGGACGATGTTTTATTACTGAAATATGTTTCTCTGATCTGCTTTGTGTTTACAAGTCTAATTCTCTCTTGTTATCTTCTCAACTCCCTCTTACAAGCACGATTTCCCCTCCTATTTATAAGAGCAAAGAAACAGTTTTCCTTTTCCCATAAGAATTATTAGTCGAAACTACCTTCACTTCCTTTATCCTATTAGGACACTTTCTTATCAATTTTCCCCATGAAAGTAGGATAACTTATCTTCTTATCCGTAAAAATAGGATATTTTATCTTCTGGAGCATATCTCACCATATTCTCGGTCTTCATGAGGTCGATCACAATAGTCTTTTGAACTGAGAATGCTGCTATCGATCTGATAATGCCCGACCATCCGGTCTGGAGTGGTCGGTTACCGATCATAAATTGCTCGGCCCCTTACTGTTGGCTTTTAGTGGTCGGTCGGCATTAATGATCTTGACCAAGATGGGAATTACCTTTTTACCCCTTCCGTACTGCTTAAATATCATAGGGCCTGAAAATACCGCCAATATCTGTCCCATAGTTCTTGGTTCCAACGAGTATACAAGTTGGTGCCGGGAGCTATATAAGAAGAATAGTACTCCTGATGGAGTGACGGCTGACCTTTGTGAGGAGAAGTTTTATTGGCCTGTCACCACCACGTCCTCGGTACAACCAAGATGCTCGGTCTGACTTCTTTTCCACCAAAACAAAATCTTTTCACCGCCCTTCTGGAGACTATCTCGAGCGCGCAACCGTCACATCCATTTAAATCCCCATCAAATCATCTCTAGGGTTTACTCCGAGCTTGACACTTGTCAAACATCAACCGGTTTCCCGCCAAAAGCAAACAAGATCAGCCGTTCACAGCCGACACCGATATACGCCCAATCTTAGTCGTTCATTCAACTCTGACAAATTGCCTCCGAAGCCGACACATGGCGCACATCCGGGGCTCTTTCATGATCTAATGGCCACAAATGCTCCGACGTGACTACAAGAAGATGAAGCGATCACATTGCGTTCGTTTGGAAAAATTTTATCAACCGTAAAAACTCTCAGCTCTTCAACTGCGACCCATCCGTTTAGTGCGACCAAAGATTTCAAAGCACTCTTCCAGCCTTCAAAAGGAATCAAGTAAGTCTCTTGAACGACTTCATTGGTTTATGCTTGCTGTTTGTTTTTTCTTTTCTCTTTCTTCTTTTTGTGTGTGTGTGGAGCATGTCTGGATTTTTGGGATGACGGGTAATAAATTAGGGACACTTCGGTTTTTTTCTGGGTTCTGTGTTTTGCTCGATGTTGCTATGGAGAGATTTATGGCTTGATGGATGTTGTTAGGGCATTTAGAACCCACAGGCTTAGTTTTCCCGGAATCTCAGGATAACTGTGAAATCCCCGGCCTGTTTTAGAAATTAGCTATAGACTGACCTCCCCCACTTTTTATTTCTCGGATGTCAGGGATGTATGACAACAGGTCTTCCTCTGCAAAACCTGCTAGACCTTCGACCCCCCCTGCTGAAGAGCTCTCCTCGAGCTCGGGGGCACCAAGCATGGATGACCTCGACACTACCCCCACCCCTTCCGAAACTGAACAAGATACTTACCATCAGAGAATTCCTCGGAAGGACCTAGAGCCCGGTGATTTTGACTGGTCGGCTTTGGACATGGATCGGCCATCCAAAATAACTAAAGACGATCTAGCACTGCTCCAGCAACGATATGATATTCTAATAGATATTGCCCTTGAAGTCCCTTGTCCATTGGATCGTGCTAGTCAACCCGATGAGGGTTCGATGGCTCTTCTCCCAGCTTTCTTTGAGTGTGGACTCCGGCTGCCAATTCAATGTTATTTCGCCTGGATGCTGGCCGAGATGGAGATCGCCCCTTGTCAACTAAGCTTGAATAGTTGGAGGATCTTGGCCGGCCTACGTGTGATATGGCATCGGCCGGGACTCGCCAAACCCTCTCTTGAAGAAGTGAAGAGGTTATATCGGTTAAAGGCCAACCCAAGAACACACCATGGTTGGTACTACCTTTCTGCTTACGCCGATTCGTCAAACATTGTCGGCAAACTCCCCGACTCCAACAAAAACTTCAAAGATTTATGGTTCTGGGCCACAGGAGATTGGAGACGGGTCCTGAGATCACACGAAGAGGAGGTTTCAGTCCCAGATATCTTTAGAGCGGGAGGTTAGGAATCTAACCCTTAGTGTTCCATCTCTTGATTTTATGATAGGATTCTAACTCCTTTGACTCTTCCCAGCTTGTTGGAGGGACGCTCCCAAGGTCTACCATCAGGTCCGGGCGCGAGTACGCTGGGCTCGGCGGTACGCCGACCATAGGAAGAAGTTGGTTAATGATGAGGCCTTTGTCGAGTCGGGCCTCATTCGGACCGTTCCTCCGAAGGTCCCGGGGCGGATAGGTAGGCTTTGTTAACCTTCTAACCAATCCTCTTGTTTGCTTAGCATGATGACGACTTGAAATCATTCAGATTCTGGACTGACCACTTCTCTGCCCTTTGCCTTTTGCAGGAATGTCGAAGAGGCCAAAATACCTTGATCAGATGACCGGTGCAATAAAGAAAACCGACCATGTTGGAGCCGAACCCTCTCGGAAACGGCCAGCAACTGCCGAGGCCAAAAAGATGACTGAAGAGGCAGCCCCGTCAGCTACCCAAAGCTTATCTCCCCCTTCTAGGGCATCACCAACAGTCTCCACCCGACCTTCAAGCCCGTCAAAACCTACTAGAAAAATGAGGCGTCTGTTTGGGGCAGAGGAAGCCGAGCTGACTCGGGAGATGGAGGAGGAACAGGTCCTGAGTAAAAGGCAGCCAGTTCGGAAGGAGAAGAAAGTGTCGGAGGGTTCTTCCAAAAAATATAAAGGCACCGTGCTTCTTGGCGTAAAAGATCTTGGTCAAGATATCAGGGAGGCCACTTCTCATCTGGTGCCGGTAATCAATGAACTGGCCGAAGCGGTCCCTCCGGCGAAGATTCCGAGATACGAAGATCTCTATCCCGATGATGTGGTTACATTGTTGTGCTCCCAGATGGCCAAGGTAGCAAAACTTCCCTTATTCCCATTATGAGTCCATGACTTAGTCTGATTTCTGATTTTCTATTTCTTCTCGGCAGGCGACCTATCTGGCGGCCAAGAACAAGGATCTCCTCCTGAGCCTTTTATCCGAGGGTGGCCAAGCCCAGAGGCTCCAGAAATGACTTATTGAAGTGGAGGCCGAGCTAACCAATAGAGAAGAAAACATAAAAAATCTGGAGCTGGCTGCAGTTTAGGCCCATACAACAAATAAAGCTCTCAGGGCCACCGCCTCTCTAGAGAGGAAAAATGATGAGGCTACAAAGAAAGACTTGGAGGCTGCCCAGGCCGACAACATGATCCTACAGGTGGAAGTGCGCAGCGTTGAATCCAAACTGAGAGCCAAAGATGAATAACTGGTACGGGCCCTGTGACGAGCTTAAGAGGAAGGAAGCTGAGTTGGAGGCCGAGAGGGACGCAATCAGACTTGAGGAGGTCAGGGACTACGCCGAGATTATCCCGATGATATTGCCCAACCTGGATATGGGGCCTATCCATGCGGCCATCCGCTTCTACAAAGGGGAAATCTCACAGGAGGAGTTTCAAAAATGGCTACCCCCTTCTCCCGAAGAGGTGATGGATCCCGACCCTATTTCGATCGCCCCGGTACTCCCAGCTCCTGAAGAATACCGACCTGAGGCTACTGATCCTGCCCTCGAAGCTATAATTGTCGAGACCTCTCAGCCCATCAATATGGAAGCCATTGTCCCTCCTCTCGAGACCGAGCCAATCCATCCGCCATCCTAGCCTGCCGAGGAATAACCAATTGCTCCTACGCGGGCTGATCTATGAGGGGTAACCCCAACGGGGCCCCGTGTAATCCTGAACAAACTTCATTTTCCCTGTAATAACTTTTTACAATCATATTTATATATGTATTTTTATGTGTTTTTATTCCACTTTTTTTTATCTTTCATAATTTACTCCTATTTCTTTCCGGCAAATGATCACTCGAGGTACGGCCGTGAGGGGACAACCCGAGCCAAAAATAATATCATATAGTGGAACGAAACCCGACTCCGAGCTAGGAGAAACACTTGGCTCTGGGGGAATGTTACGTCCCCAGTCCAAAAAGACAGACTCGGTGGGATGTAACCCGACCCCGAACTGAGAGAAACATGATGGCCTCGGCGGAACGAATACAGCCCCGAGCTGAATAACTAAGTGGCCTCGGCGGAAAAAATCCAGCCCCGAGCCGAATAACCTGAAGAGGCCTCGGCTGAACGAATCCAGCCCCGAGCCGATTAACTTGAAGAGGCATCGGTGGAACAAATCCAGCCCCGAGCTGATTAACCTGAAGAGGCCTCAGTGGAATGAATCCAGCCCCGAGCCGATTAACCTGAAGAGGCCTCGGTGGAACGAATCCAGCCCCGAGCCGAAAATACAGACAGAGGCCTCGGCGGAACGATTCCAGCCCCGAGCCAATGACACAAGCAGCGGCCTCGGCGGGACGAGTCCAGCCCCGAGCCGACTAATCCTTGGGACTTATTCAGAAGAGAAGTGAATCAACGTCTGAAGTCCTATCGGATTTGGCACGGGCATCCCCTTGCCAGACCAGCGAAAAAATAAAAAAAAAACTATGGAAAATAAAATCAAAAAACGGGGGTGACTTAACACTTATCCCAAAGCAATAGCACGAATGCCTCAAAACAGCCTCCTATCCGAGGTCTCCAAAACATAATTATGATTTTTTCAATTCAGTGTCCGGCGAACCAGGATTCGTGTCAAAGAGCGTTTAGAATGGTAAAGGCACATTCCTCTATACGTCAGGCCATTATGGAGCTTGCGTTTTATTCGAGGGCTCTTCCTTACAACGCTGGAGCAGGCATACGCCACAAGGGTACAATCCATCCCCGTACTATGCTTCGCACAGGCCCGAATGACCAAATAGGTAGGGATCAAAGAGTGTCTGTAACATTAAGGGCATGCTCCTCCTTAAGTTCGGTAACACTGGAGCGAGCAAACGCCACGAGGGCATAATCCCTCCTCATGCTATGCTTCTCACGGATCCGAATGACCAAATAGGTAGGGATCAAAGAGTGTCCGAAACATTAAGGGCATGCTCCTCTTTATGTTCAGTAACACTGGAGTAAGCAAACGCCACGAGGGCATAATCCATCCTCGTGCTATGCTTCTCACGGATCCGAATGACCAAATAGGTAGGGATCAGAGAGTGTCTGAAACATTAAGGGCATGCTCCTCCTTATGTTCGGTAACACTGGAGCAAGCAAACGCCACGAGGGCATAATCCCTCCTCGTGCTATGCTTCTCAAGAATCCAAATGACCAAATAGGTAGGGATCAAAGAGTGTCCAAAACATTAAGGGCATGCTCCTCTTTATGTTCGGTAACACTGGAGTAAGCAAACACCACGACGGCATAATCCCTCCTCGTGTTATGCTTCTCACGGATCCGAATGACCAAATAGGTAGGGATCAGAGAGTGTCCAAAACATTAAGGGCATGCTCCTCCTTATGTTCGGTAACACTGGAGCAAGCAAACCCCACGATGGCATAATCCATCCTCGTGCTATGCTTATCGCAGATCTGTTGGTCAGACAAAACGTACGGAAACACATTCCCTGTAGCCGTATTTCCCCAACTGGCCAGGCCGGCCATCTTACGGGGGCACTCCCTCCTCATGATTACCATCTCGAAATATCCATCATAAATGCAAGTCATAGGGTAGTTCTGCTCCAGCTTCGGGGGTTTGACTCTACTACGAAAGGCTCACGTGCTCCCTCATGCGTTTCATCCCTTGATGTAGTCCTGATCCTCGAAAATGAAATGAGTTAGGTCGGAGCACTTCTGCCCGGGGTTTTTTATGGTAGCACTTGTGATTGGTGTGTCACGGGTTTGGTGCCTTTCCTGATTCTAGATCATCCATTCGCGTCGAATATATCCCCGAAATACTGAATACGGCTTTCAAGTCTAATTGAATAAGCGAGTGAAGATTTTCTTAATTGAAAAAAGAAAGTTTTATTCATTTCGAGAGAGGCTTTATTTGAGCTCCTAACCCCTGTCGGGTTGTTTTAAAAAAGAAATAAAGGGAAACCTACTGAAAGTACTTTCTCAACATCTCGGCGTTCCAAGGCTTCTTTAACCGTGTTCCGTCCAGCTGTTCCAAAATATAGACACCCGACCTTACCACATCCACAATTTTATAGGGCCCTTCCCACTTGGCACCTAACGAGCCTTCCTCTGGCCTTCGAGTGTTCAAGGTGACCCTTCTCAATACCAAGTCGCCTGGAAGAAGGACTCGGGTCTGAACTTTTTTGTTGTAGAAACGGGCCATTCTTTGCCGATATATTGTTGCCTTCATAGCCGACTTCTCTTTCTTTTCTTCGATTAGGTCGAGATGACTTCTGATGAGTTCCTCATTCTGCCTTTCTTAAAATGTCGGACCCTGTGGGTAGTCATTCTGATCTCTGCTGGAATAACTGCTTCGCATCCGTATGATAAGGAAAACAGAGTTTCCCCTATGGAATTCTTATAGGTCGTCCGGTGTGCCCACAACACTTCCGGTAACTCCTCGACCCATAAGCTCTTGCAAGTTCCGAGCCGAGCTTTAAGATTCACTTTAATGGTCTTGTTTGTCGCCTCAACTTGGCCATTGGACTTGGGATGGGCAGTTGAGGTGAATCTTAAGGCGATTTGGAGGTCTTCACAGAGATTCCTGAAGACTTTGCTATCGAACTATTTTCCGTTATCGGTGATGACGGCCTGTGGAATTCCGAACCTGCAGATAATATTTTTTTTCAAGAACTCCGTAGCTTTCTTCTCTCTGTGATCGAGGATATGGGTTCGGCTTCCACCCATTTGGTGAAATAATCTATGGCCACAATGGCGTACTTCGTCTACCCTCGGCATCGGCCCGATGATATCCAGACCCATTGGGTGAACGGCCAAGGGCTGGATAAGGTAGTCAACTGCTCTGCGGGCTGGTGGTGAATATTGGCATTCCTCTGGCATCCTTCACATTTCCGGGCCACCCTCATACCGTCCTGATGCATGGTTGGCCAGTAGAACCCTTGCCTTAAAGCTTTAAAGGTAATCGATTGTCCTCTGGCATGACTCCCACATATTCCCGCATGAATTTCCCTGAGCACATAGTCAGCTTCTTCTTCTGCCAAGCATCTCAGGAGGGGGTACCGTATAGCCTCTTCGGTATAGCACTCATTCGATCAGGGAAAACTTGGTGCTTTTAAATTTCAACTTCATGGCTTCCTTCTTATCTTCGGGCGTCTCCCCAGTCTCCAAATATCTCCTGATTGGTTGCATCCATGAAGGTTCGCTTTCCATATCCAACTCTGCTACTTCGAGCTCTCCCACATTTTTTTCTCGGAGGCAGATTAGAGGGACTATTCTAGGATTTTCTGACCTGATTGAAGATGCGAGCCGTGCTAAAGACTCTGCCTCACAGTTGTTTTCCCGGCCGATTTGCTCAAAGTACACATTCCCCATTTTTCCCACCAACTTTTTTACCTCGGCCAAATAGGCCATCATACTCGGCTCCCTGGCTTGGAACTATCCCTTCAGCTGCTGAACGGCCAGCTGGGAGTCACTTCTCACAACTACGTCGTGAACACCCATCACTGCATAACCTTAAACCGGCTAAAATTGCCTCATACTCTGCCTCATTGTTTGTGGCCTCGAAGGCGAATCTCAAGGAGAACAATACTTCACCTTTATCATTTTTCAATATGGTTCCGGCCCCATTACCTTGTGAGCTGGCAGATCCGTCTACTGACATCTCTCATTTGTCTTCCCCCACGGTCAAAATTTAGGGTTTTGTGAATTCAGCAACAAAGTCTGCCAGAGCCTGCCCTTTTACCGCTGCCATTGGGAGGTAAGAAATGTCATGTTCACTCAACTCTACCGACCATTTCATTAACCTGCCCAAGACCTCTGGTTTCTGCAGAATCTGTCTCAGAGGATAATCGGTGTAAACCCCAATATGATGGGCCTGGAAGTAGGGTCGTAATTTCCAGGCCGTAGTGATTAATGACAAGACGACCAGCTCATGTGCTGGATATCTGGTCTCAGCATCTAATAAAGCTTTACTAACATAATACATTGGCCTTTGAACTTTATCGGCCTCTTGCACCAATACTTAACTTACTGCATGCTCCGAAACAACTAAATATAATTATAAGATCTCACATGAGGACGGCTTTGCTAGAAGTAGGGGCTGCGTCAGGTATTGTTTTAACTGTAGGAAGGCATCCTCGCATTCTGGCGTCCAGTTGACTTCTTTTTTTGCCTCCTTGATGACTTTGAAGAAGGGGTGGCACTTGTCGGTTGCTCGGGAAATGAATCGATTGAGCGCGGCCACCCTACCGGTCAAGCTTTGCACTTCTTTTATCGTCCTAGGAGATTTTAAGTCCAGAACGACTTGGATTTTCTACGGATTTGCTTCTATGCCTCGGGAGCTTACCATATAGCCCAAGAACTTTCCCAAGGCCACTCCAAAAGCACACTTCTCCGGGTTGAGCTTTAAATTATGCTTCATCAGCAATTCAAATGTTTTCTTCAGATCGGCCACATGACACCCTGGCTCCTTAGACATTGTTATCATATCATCAACATATACTAGCATCGATGTGCCGATAAGTGGCCTGAAAATCTTGTTCACCAGCCTCTGAAAGGTTGCCCCGGTATTTTTTAATCCGAAGGGCATTACTTTATATTAGTACAACCCATGATCGGTAACTAAGGTCGTCTTCTCCTCGTCCTCAGGATGCATCTTGACCTGGTTATATCCCGAGAAAGCATCCATAAAGCTTAGCAGTCCCTGTCAGGCCATCGAATCTACCAACTGATCTACCTTTGATAGTGGGAAGCTGTCTTTCGGGCATGCTTTGTTGAGGTCGGTGAAATCCACGCACATCCTCCACGTTCCATTGGATTTCTTCACTAATACCACGTTCGATACCCACGCCGGGTATTTCACTTCTCTGATGAAACCAGCTTTCAACAGTTTTTCTACCTCGGCAGCCATTGCCCTGCACCGTTTCTGGTTAAAGGTCCTTCTTTTTTGTTTGACCGGTTTGTGTGATGGGTTTACTGGCAATAGGTGATTGATGAACTTCGGATCAATCCTGGGCATATCGTCGTGCCCCCATGCAAAGATGTCCGGGTACTCCTTTAGACACTTCAGCAGGTCCTGTTTCAGGACCTCGTCTAAGTCTCCCCCTATTTTTACATTCTTCCCAGGTCCGAAAAGTTCCATCACCTCTAATTCTTCGACTGCCCCTAGCCGGGCAACTTTCTTTGGCCGAGGACCCGGATCTTTACTTGCTTCTTCCTCGTCTTTGTTCCCTTGTCTTTTCCGGGTACCCACTTCAATGCAAAGGGTTTCCCTTGAGAGGGTGGCAAAACAGCTCCGAGCCACCTTCTGACTTCCACACACAATTCCAATCCCATCCCGGGTGGGGAACTTTAACTTTAAGTAATAGTAAGACATTGCAGCCTTTGTCTTCATCATGAAAGGTCGACCAACAATGACTTGGTAACTGCTTATGCAATCTACCACCGTGAAATTCATCATAACCGTCTGAGTCCGGGGACGGGTTCTGATCGTCATTGCCAATTGTATCATTCCTAATGGAACGACCGTCGAGCCCCCGAAGCCATATAGGGGAGTCCCATCGTCGGTTAGAGCCGCATACTCCACTCCAAGGCCGTCCAAAGCCTCCTTGGAGATTATATCCACTGCACTCCCGGGATCTACTAAGATTCTGTCTACCTCAGAACCGCCGAATATCGCCTTGATAATTAATGCATCATCATGGGAGAAACTCACCCCTCGAGCATCCTCATCCGTGAACATTACTGGCACTGACTGACCACCTTGTATTCCCGAGGCCCATTTTGTTTCTAACACTTCCAACCCCCGAGTTCGACTATAGTTTTTTCTTGACCGGTTAGAGTCACCGGCCAGTGTCTTTCCCCCTGCAATGGTGTTCACCTGTCAATAATTTGACCTATGTCTGGCCGCCATAACTTCATGGTCAATATAGTTATTCAAATACCCATTTCGCGCCAGGTCTTCCATTTGCTCCCGCAAGTCTTTGCATCCGTCCGTCATATGTCCCCTCAAATTATGATGTATGCACTAGGATTTTTTATTCCTCCTGTCCGGTGGGAATCTTCTGACATCAGGCTCTATCAAGAGGCCCTTTTCCCTGGATTTCCATGACGATTTGCCTCAGCGGTTTATTCAGAGGAATGTATGCCTCTTCCCGGGCCACATGGTTCACCTGGGCCGAGATTCTCTTTTTCGAGTCATCCCGAGGTATTGGCTTGAATTCCCTTCGCCTCGGGGGTGGCTTTTTGAACTCTCTATCTGGCCTGCGAGGAGCTTCTGCCCTCGTTGTCCTCTCCCTGATAGCTGTCCTCCTTCGAGTGATTCTCTCCTCATCTTCCAACAAAACAAACTTCCGGGCTGTTTCCAGAGCGGTGGCATAATCCGGTGTACCCTGGATCCTTAAGTGGGTCCACAGCTTTCCGATCTTTAAGGCTCCCTTCAAACTCTCCAAGGCCTCGAGCGACTCTTATCCCCCGACCTCGAGCACCATGTTATGGTACCGCTCAATGAAAGCCTTCAGGGGTTCATCGTCCCCATGTTTCATGAGCCTTAATTCCCAAATTGTCTTCTTTGGGACGCATGCCCCTTTGAAGTGTCGAAAAAATGACTTCCTGAGTTGCGCGAAGCTTCCGATGCTCCATGGGGCTAGACTTCTGAACCACAGAATGTCATATCCCCCCAAGGTTATGGGGAATACTTTGCAAACGACATCCCCTACTACTCCTTGGACCTATATCAATAAGACAAAACTCTCAATATGGGATTTTGGGTCAGTGTGGCATTTGTAGGGCGTCATGGATGGCATGTTGAATCGTCTTGGGAACTTTACTGACCTTATTTCTTCAGTGAAGGGGGATTCAGCCTCGTCGTCCCGAGCGTCTCCCGTATCAGTTTTGGGGTTCACTCCCTACTTGGCTATTTCTTTTCTTAACCAAGATTATATATTGCCATCTGTGTTTGTTGGACAGTTATGACCCATAGCGTCACTATTTGTACAAATCATGGTGTTGTTGTACAAATTAACTATGTGACAAAGGAAATTGCTCTCTTATCATTTGTGATTAGATCACCAAGATGTATAAATGATAGGAGGTCCTTATGATTAGTTCTTGGATTGAGATGATATGAGACAGTATCAATCCACGAAGGTTTAATCATTAAATATCCCTAGTCAGAGTATTATCGAGATTGGACATCGATAATGCGTAAAAGACTAGTATTACATTTGTGCGCGTTGTGAGGGCATAACGACATAGTTCTCATATATTTGGGTATAGGATACTCATGCAAGTGTACTTGGAGGTTGTGTTTTACCGATGGTACGGAAAACAACTTCGCTCTGGATAGACCCCTTGGAATTCCATTGGTAGTATGACTATGTGTCTATGGAAGTCCGAAATCAGGGTAGGTGTATTTGGTCTTAACCTGAGACTTGCACCGCTAATACTTGCGACAATCAATATGGTTTGGTTTTAGGTCGTCCAGGGCTTTAACAGGTTCTGTGTACGCCTTCACTGGGTATATTGAGAATCGTAGTGTGTTGGGTGTGATGTCAAGACGGAAGTATCACTCCAGTCTTAGTGGAGATGATGGTCACGCAGGATACGGAACTTGTTCTCTTATATGCTGCAGCTATCAGGATATTATGACTAGGTCATGTTTATCTGATTATAGAGACTAGTTACCAGAGATCCGATATGTTCTTCGTACGGGGCAGACACAATTCCAGTCCCAGGCCTAGCACGTGACATCCGATACTGGATCGAAATACGCAATACTACGTATAATATGCCTGATATAGATCACATATTCATGTAAGGATATTTCTGGAGAATTGGGTAGGCATGGCGCTTTGCTAGAAGCCAACCTTGTCTTGTAAATTGGTAAAAACGTAATACTAGGTACTTACGAGGACCGAATTTATTGCCAACATATCCGGGGATCTCATGGGTCGCTTCCCGAAGATTCACCGATGACGTATGACTCGTACTTTATTAATCTGAGATTAATTAGATGAGAGAGAAAATTAATCTGGGATTAATTGCGGAGATATTTTATCTGGGATAAAATATCATTTAAAAGAGAGAATGATTAATTTGGAATTAATCGATTAAATAATATATTCGATATATTATACAAAATTAGATTTCGACGCAGAATTGAAATTAGATTTTAATTCGGGCAAACGAGTTAATTTAGAATTAATTCGTTAGGGACGTGAATAGTGATTTCGCTAGGCATAATCATTTAATTACGTCGCAACGGAAAATTCGTTAATTTGGAATTAGTGAACCCGGGCCCGGAGTGTTTGCGAGCGCACTCGCATTTCGAATTCGAGTGCGGCACGCAAGTCACATCAAGCGTCAAATCATTAGTCACATCAAGCGTCAAATCACATGTCACTTTGAGTGATGTGACAAGTTGTCACTTGATTAATTGATTGTGGTAGATGGATAAGCTTTAATGCTTGTACTGGTTTGACTTTTTGAAAATCAAATAATTGGTATATGTTTAATTGTTTTTGGAAAACAATTAACTAATACACATTTTCCATTCTCTCTCCCTTCTCACGGTTTGAGCCATTTTTCTCTCCCTCTCTCACGCACACAAGGGGCTGTTCTTCTTCTGTTTTTCTGATTGGACCGAGAACCATGGAGAAGCTATGGAATTTTGTGGCAAAATTCCTAAGTGCTAGCACACCATTAGAGTCTTACGAAGGTGATAGGGAACTGCACATGTGAGCATGGAATCGTCCACCGAAGCTTGGAGCTTGGAGCACATTTGGAGGATCATGGCCGAATTTTTTGGAGTCCAAAACCAGTGCTCTGCCGAGAGCACTCTTGGAGGGAGCTTGAAGTTTTTGTTCTTCGTCGCATCTCTCAACCGCTCGATGTAAGTATTCTACAACTTCCTCGATGTATTCGCACTATGTTTCTATGCTTTAATCGATCCTCGGGACTTAGAGATTTCCCAACAATGGTATCTTGAGCCAATATTGAGCATGAAACTTTTTAGGGTTAAAATTGGGTAAAATGTGTTTGAGCATGATTTGATGAAATTGGATGATTAAGTATGCTTAAATGATGTTGAATTGAAGTTTGATCGGATCAATTTCATGAAAAGTTGTTTGGAACAATTTTCCCCAATTGTTGAGGCTTGGCCGAGAGACGTAAAAGCCCTAATGTCTTGGAATTTTTTATTTTTGATTCATTGGATGACTTGAAATCAATTGGGAATGTTGATTTAATGTTGAATTGGATTTAATTGGATTGAAACCGAATTGGACATAAAATTCCATTTATTACTGAGACATATATAGCATGAAATGGGTTTGATTTTTTGTTAAAATGTGTTGGACATGTTTTAATTTTAATAAGCATAATTAATTAGGCTAATTGATGTTTTGGAAATATTGATTTGGGTGATTAATTATGGAATTACACTTTGGTTAATTAAATATGAAATTTGGAATTTTGTAGTTTAATTAATTGGGCTTAAATTGGATTTGGGCTTGAAAAGTTGTTATTGGGCTTTAATGGGCTTGGTTGTACCAAGAAGGGTTTAGGCTAAATTGGTTGGATCCAATTGGGCCCAAAACCGTTTCCATAAAGTCCAAATGCGACTAATGGACCTTAATTATTTAATTGGGCCTAATGGGCCTAAATTGATTTCTAGGCTTATGGGGTTTTTCCTTGATTGGGCTTTGGTTATTGGGTTTGACCCAAGTTGACCAAAAGTCCACGCCTTAAAGAAATTAATTAAAAGCCCATTGGACTTTAATTAAATTAACATTGGATGTTAATCGGGCTTGAGACCCGTAACGATTAAATTTGGAATTACATAGTGGATTAGTATTAAATACATATTAAATTGGATTTAATGTTGTAGTTTAATTTAATTCAAGAATTTGTACTTTGAGTACTTATTCATAAAACGAGTTTGACTCGTGCAAAATCAAATCGTTGTTTGAAAATGGATGATCATTAATTATCAGATTAAATAATTGGATTAGATTGATTGATAACATGCTTGTGTGAATACATGGTTGCGATGCATGAATAATGTATATCGGATGGATATTAGATGGGTGGGGCAATTTTGGAAATTGTTGTAATAAATTTAGAATTTATTAATTGGACCTGCGTGTCCAGCCTATTACCTCTTTGACTCTATGTATTTCTCTTCTCACCTATTCCCCTCAATGTAAATAAGGTTTCTTTAGAAGTGTTATGTAACGGGTAGAAGTAATACATGTGCTAGCGGGAGAGAGGAAATAGAGAGATTTGTTCTAGGAACAATGTGTAAAGTATCCATCCGTATATCATTATTATTTATTTACATGCGTCTTATTATGTGTTTAGAATGCATGTTTAAGGGTGTACGATGATACGACCTTAATAAAGATAATAAATTGGTTGTCAATTTGCACGCGAAAAACATTCACAAAATATTAAGCATTTTTCCTTCCATTGAGTGATTCTTACTAAAGATCTAAGACTGGCATTGGTTTGTTGGCCAAAGTCAAGACCTTTGTCCGTCGAGGATGTGTTTGAATCATGAAGGCTTTGTTCCATATTGGTGTCTTGTCCAAGTTGTGGTTTGTTGGCCAAAGTCAAGACCACTTCTTGTCCATCGACATTGATTACGAAGTTTTCCATGGTCAATGGGTCATGTTTAACTGGGATCACTAAGTTTGTTGTGTCAAAGCCAAGACTTAGTTGATTCAGAGGAAAAAGGTTAGGCAATATATTGGATATATTGGCATATATAGGATATATGTTTCGGACTTGGATGTCCACCTACTGGATCTAGGAATTGGATGGGATCCAATTGATCTTAGAGATCTACCTAGTTAATTATCATACAATTTGTTGGCCAAAGTCAAGATTGTGTGTTATTTAACGGGATCCTAGCCCACTAGGAAACAAGGTTTCCCAAGTACTCGACAGAGAGTTAGAGGCTCGCCGAAAAATAGTGAGAGGCAAGTATTAAATTTGCAATATTCGTTTAGTAACTTTCCATACGCGCTCATTTCAAATATTACGTCAAATATATTAAATGTTAGTTGGACTAATATTTAAATCGTTGTTTTAAATTAACAATTGGACTGTATTCAAACTATTTCATTATAGTTGATTTTATAATTGGATTATAGTAATCAATATAATTGAATTTAACCAATTAAATTATAGTTGATTATATAGTTGGACTATAGTAATCATTATAATAAATAATACCTAAAATTGTTGATTAAATAGTTGGACTATTAGAATCAATATAAAATAGAAAGATTAGCATTTAAAAAATAATCCTAGGGAAAATGTATTTAAATGGTTTAATTTTCAAATTGGGAATAAAATTTCAGGATGGTCCTGAAAACTAATAAGTTACTTTATTTGATAAAATAACGTATTAGGCCTAAGCCCGGAGTTAAGCAAATAGTAGAACATGATATTTGGAATATTTATGTGATGACAACTTTAGTTCTTAATCCATTAAGCTTGTCGAATAGAATCCTTAATTTCTTAATCAGAACTAAGGATTAGATCCTTAAAATATGATAATGAAATTAAAGTATCTTCATAAATCTATACTTCGATTTTGAAGTACTAAATTGCAATAGTAAACTTGATGAGTGGTATTTATATCACTATTTCCCACTCATTTAACCTAATATTTTGTATAGGAAGTGACACGTGTCGCAATTCTATAGTGCCGACAGTCTCTTTCCCACGTGTCGTCGCCACGTCACCGCCACGTCAGCATCAATTATTGGATATCCTATCCTTATCTGACACGTGGCGGATAAGAATCTCAGCGACCAATCAGAAGCCGCCACGTGTCACAATAATTGAAGCCCAACTACCGCGCCACGTGTCACCTTATCCGCTTATCCAGAATCTTCAAACCAGCGAACCAGAGCGTGCCACGTTGACAAATCGGGCGTCGCGACGCTGAGGACCTGGCGTCGCGACGCTGGATCCTACCGAGGCCTATAAATTGAGCTCGAGATTTCAGAATTCAATGCACCACTCTCTCTCTTATAATCTTTCTAAAGAGAGAGTTTCTCTCTCTACTTTCTTTTAATTTTTAGTTTTTTAGTTTTTTAGTTTTGTAATTAATTTTAATTACGTTTTGTTAATATAGTAATTTAATTTTTACTTTTTACTTTTTACTTTTTACAGTTTTATTATTTACCATGAGGAGGTAACTCCCCCAGCCAGGGTGAAAGGTAATTCTTTTACTGTTACTATTTAGATTAATCTCCTTTAATAATAATATATTCACTATTTAAAATATTGACTTAAAAAGGATACCGCCAGATTGGTCGGTTGGTAATTCATTTTAATCTGATTTAAACCTGACTAATAAAGGATACCGCCAGATTGGTCGGTTGGTAATTTAATTTTGAATCCGCCTTTATGGCTGGTTGGACTTAATTTAACTTAATCAGGTTACCGCCTATATGGCTGGTTGGAAAAAGAATCACAAGTTTATATATTATTTTATGGGAGATATCTAAATTAGTAGTAGTAAAAGTAATTCCTTTTACCTTAGCATTTTATTTTATTGTAATTTACTTTTCAGTATTTACTTTACCACATTTTTACTTTATGTCTTTTATTTTCAAGCTTTTACTAGCCCTAGTTATGTGTTGTAACTAAATTAGTTATCTGGGGTTGTGATGAAATCCAATATCACCGTTTTATAAGGGTTAGATTATAGCTTGGGTAATATAAAGATTTATTTATTGTGTCTTAAACTTAATGCTTTTTCATTAACTGGCCATTAATAAAATTGATCTGGTAAATCTAAAATGAACTAGACATAGGGATTTTAGGTTTCAGCCTTAGACTCAATAGCCCACGATCTTCCTTGAGGATAGATAACCCTTTAATAGATTTCATTACAGGATAGGAATATACCTGTCGGGCGGGGGTAGCCATAATTGGAACTTAAACTTAATGAATCCAGATAATTTGGGTGACATAGACATATGATTCAATTGGGTTAAACTGGGTATTTGTGTCTGACCATCGACAGAGGCTTACACATAATTTAGTGTTCCAGGTTAATAAATCAATATATTACCCAACTTTAAGATAACCACTTCATCTTTAAAATGATATTGGAAGAAATCATAACCCTAGATAGTTTTTAATATTGAATTTTCTTAAAATCTATTTTCGACAATTTTATTTACTTGCTTTTAAATTTAGAATCGTCACCATTTCAAATCAATCAATCAACTTGTTAGATATTAGTAATCATTTGACCTCATAAAATTGATAGTTTAGATATTAAGTCCTCGTGGGATCGATATTTTTATACTACTTGAACGATATGTGCGCTTGCGTTATACGTGTGTGTTTACGCCGGTCAAGTTTTGAGCATATGGAGTCACAATCGGGCCAATCCAAGTGATAGTCACTGGATTGATGTTAAGAACATCCTTTAGTATCTTAGAGAACTAAGGATGCTGTCTTATACTATGGAGATGGAGAACTTGAAGTGACTGGGATCACTGCTGCAAGTTTCCTAACCGATAAAAATGACTATAAGTCGTAACAACGGTACTATAAAGTTTGAATAACGGAACAGTGAGCTGGAAATCTTCCGAGCAAGATATTGTTACCGTATAAACAACAAAAGTGGATTATTGCTGCAGCTGAGGCAGCAATAGAAGCCTTCTGGATTGATAATAATCTAATTAGATTAGATATAGTTCTGTTAGCAGCTGAGCTAGGCTACAGCACAGGCTAAAGAATTAATGGTCTCATCAACGATCCAGATATATACTTCGCTATTCATCTGATTCGTTCGGATCATACATCGTGGGGATGTGATGATCGAATAAATCGCATCAGATGATAATCATGCAAATCCGCTGACGAAAGTCTTTTCTCAGTAATCTGAGCGAACCATACATAGTTCGGGTGTAGGACACTTGAGTGACTGGCTATAGGCCAAGTGGGAGATTGTTGGACAGTTATGACCCATAGCGTCACTATTTGTACAGATCATGATGTTGTTGTACAAATTAACTATGTGACAAAGGAAATTGCTCTCTTATCATTTGTGATTAGATCACCAAGATGTATAAATGATAGGAGGTCCTTATGATTAGTTCCTGAATTGAGATGATATGAGACAGTATCAATCCACGAAGGTTTAATCATTAAATATCCCTAGTCAAAGTATTAGCGAGATTGGACATCGATAATGCGTAAAAGACTAGTATTACACTTGTGCGCGTTGTGAGGGCATAACGTCATAGTTCTCATATATTTGGGTATATGATACTCATGCAAGTGTAGTAGGAGGTTGTGTTTTATCGATGGTTACCGAAAACAGCTTCGCTCTGGATAGACCCCTCGGAATTCCATTGGTAGTATGACTATGTGTCTATGGAAGTCCGAATCAGAGTATGTGTATTTGGTCTTAACCTGAGACTTGCACCGCTAATACTTGCGATAATCAATATACTTTGGTTTTGGTCGTCCAGGGCTATAACAGGGTTCTGTGTACGCCTCTTCTTGGTATATTGAGAATCATAGTGTATTGGGTGTGATGTCGAGATGGAAGTATCACTCCAGTCATAGTGGAGATGATGATCACGCAGGATACGAAACTTGTTCTCTTATATGCTGCAGCTATCGGGATATTTTGACTATGTCATGTTTATCTGATTATAGAGACTAGTTACCAGAGATCCGATATGTGTTTCGTACGGGGCAGACACAATTCCAACCTCAGGCCTAGCACGTGACATCCGATACTGGATCGAAATACGCAATACTACGTATACTACGCTGATATAGATCACATATTCCTGTAAGGATATTTCTGGAGAATTGGTACGCATGGCGCTTTGCTAGAAGCCAACCTTGTCTTGTAAATCAGTAAAAACGTAATACTAGGTACTTACGTGTTCGCATAGTCCGATGACCGAATTTACTGCCAACATATTCAGGGATCTCCTGGGTCATTTCTCGAAGATTCACCGATGACGTATGACTCGCACTTTATTAATCTGAGATTAATTAGATGAGAGAGAAAATTAATCTGGGATTAATTGCAGAGATATTTTATCTGGGATAAAATATCATTTAAAAGAGAGAACGATTAATTTGGAATTAATCGATTAAATAATATATTCGATATATTATACAAAATTAGATTTCGACGCAGAATTGAAATTAGATTTTAATTCGGGCGAATGAGTTAATTTAGAATTAATTCGTTAGCGACATGAATAGTGATTTCGCTAGGCATAATCATTTAATTACGTCGCAATGGAAAATTCGTTAATTTGGAATTAGCGATCGCATTTCGAATTCGAGTGCGACACGCAAGTCACATCAATCGTCAAATCATTAGCCACATCAAGCGTCAAATCACATGTCACTTTGAGTGATGTGACAAGTTGTCACTTGATTGATTGGTGGTGGTAGATGGATAAGCTTTAATGCTTGTACTTATTTGACTTTTTGAAAATCAAATAATTGGTATATGTTTAATTGTTTTTGGAAAACAATTAACTAATACACATTTTCCATTCTCTCTCCCTTCTCACGGTTGGAACCATTTTTCTCTCCCTCTCTCACGCCCACAAGGGGCTGTTCTTCTTCTGTTTTTCTGGTTGGATCGAGAACCATGGAGAAGCTATGGAATTTTGTGGCAAAATTCCTAAGTGCTAGCACACCATTAGAGTCTTACGAAGGTGATAGGGAACCACACATGTGAGCATGGAATCGTCCACCGAAGTTTGGAGCTTGGAGCACATTTGGAGGATCATGGCCAAATTTTTTGGAGTCGAAAACCAGTGCACTGCCGAGAGCACTCTTGGAGGGAGCTTGAAGTTTTTTTTCTTCGTCGCATCGCTCAACCGCTCAATGTAAGTATTCCGCAACTTCCTCGATGTATTCGCACTATGTTTCAATGCTTTAATCGGTCCTCGGGACTTAGAGATTCCCAATAGTGTTGCCGTGCTGCCTCATGCGGCCTTCTTTGCGTCTGTCACCCCTGGTGCAGCGATCCTCATGACTTTAGATTTCCCGTCCAGTTTCACCATAATTCATGTCTCCCCTTCTGGTGTCGCGGGGGCCATCATATGAAGAATCTGGCGACTGTCTCCCCTATTTTTCTTCCCACGTATCCTCCGTTTGTAAATCTTTTTCTACCACTATGGACCTCATCCCGTAGGGACCCTTCCTCCTAGGTTCATCGTCATCACTCACATCTGCAACCCTTTTTCCTTCCGCTATTTCGCCTCTCATCCTACTGGTTCCGGCTTCAAGTCTCTCATTATTCGTCTCTTCCATCCTCTCTAGTCTGTTCATCATGGATTTCAAAAGGATTTGATTTTCCTCCCTATCTTTCCTCATATTTTCCTCCATCTTCTCCATCCAATCCGCTGTTGAACTCCCTGACGACCGATGATTTCCACCTTCTGCCATTGTCTTACTACGCGAGCTGCGTTTTGTTGGAGCTCCCCACAGAAGGCGCCAAATATTGACGGCTGATTTTGGTCTCAGGGGCAATAAGGGTTTTTTTTTTACTCCCCAGACAATCCTCCTCGAACTGTGAATTTGTTTTGTTTATGGGAAACCAAAAGCAAATTTGGCAAAAGATAAGTAAATTCACCAATCAACAAAGAGATTTAACGTGGTTCGGCGGATCAGATCCAACCTACATCCACGGGCACAGAACGGACGATGTTTTATTACCGAAATATGTTTCTCTGATCTGTTTTGTGTTTACGAGTCTAATTCTCTCTTGTTCTCTTCTCAACTCCCTCTTACAAGCACGATTTCCCCTCCTATTATAAATAGCAAAGAAACAGTTTTCCTTTTCCCATAAGAATTCTTAGTGGAAACTATCTTCACTTCCTTTATCCTATTAGGACACTGTCTTATCATTTTTTCCCCATGAAAGTAGGATAACTTATATTCTTATCCGTAAAAATAGGATGTCTTATCTTCTGGAGCATATCTCGCCATATTCTCGGTCTTCATGAGGTCGGTCAAAATGGTATTTTGAGCTGAGAATGCTGCTATCGATCTGATAATGCCCGACCATCCGGTCTGGAGTGGTCGGTTACCGATCATAAAGTGCTCGGCCCCTTATTGTTGGCTTTTAGTGGTCGGCATCAATGATCTTGACCAAGATGGGAATTACCGTTTTACCCCTGCCGTAGTGCTTAAATATCATAGGGCCTGAAAATACCGCCAACAGATATTAAAAAAATATATATTTTATTTTATAATCAAATCCGAATCAAATGGAATTTGTTAGAAAATGATTGTTTTAAGCTATTTGTTCGTGCACCTAACATTTTAACCATTGGATTTTCTCGTTTTCGGCCTCGGCCTGCACGAAGGATCTGCACTCATCTCTGGCCACTGCCATTGAAGCTGGAGTAGCTTCACCACTTGACATGTTTAAAATAGCTTCTTATTATTTTATTATGTGAGAAGAGGATATACCGGTGGCAATTTGGGTCAAGATTCGTTTATTCGTTCGATTCGATTCGCTTTAAAGCGAATACGGGTTTGAAAAAATGGATTCGTTTAATAAATGGGCCGATTCGATTCGTTTATTAAACGAATCAAATACGAATTTAAGCTCATTGATTCGTTTATTCGTTTAGAATTCGTTTTATTATTTTTATTTACCAGTTCTTGTTAATTTTCAATTAAGATTCGAGAAATTATAACTAATTACCATAGCAAAAGTAATATTTTTGATATTTGGTGAGGTATTTTTAGTAATTATATTAATTACATATTTCATATGTATATATTTATGAAGAATTAATGTAAATCAAGTGTGGTAAATTATTTTATTAATAATATCATGACTAAACGAATCGAATACGAATCCATCACATTTTGATTCGATTCGTTTAGGATTCGATACAAATTCGATTCGTTGATTCGTTTTGCCACCTCTAGGATATAGAGGGGAAATTAATTAACGCAATATTTGAAGACTTTTTGTGCCAATAAAGTAATTCATATACGAATCCATCACATTTTAATTCGATTCGTTTAGGATTCGATACAAATTCGATTCGTTGATTTGTTTTACCACCCTTAAGATATAGAGGGCCCCCAATGAGTGTGGCTTGGTGGTGAAGGGTCCAGAATCTCACCTTGAGGTTCTGGGTTCGAATCCAGGAGGTGCAACTTCTTGTAAGAGTCTGGGGCAGCCGGGGGTTTTTACCTGCGCCGCGGCCCAAAATGGGTGGTTTGGTGGCGGGGTTTCCAACAATTTAAAAAAAAAAAAAAAAAAAAATATAGAGGGGAATTAATTAACGCAATATATTTGAAGACTTTTTGTGCCAATAAAGTAATTCATATATTTATTTAGTTAATAAATGATGCTTCAAAATTACTATTCAAAACATTTGTAGAACTGCCCACAGGCCAAGTTCAAATTGTTCTTCCCGACAAAATAATCTCACACTGTGGCATTTCATCGAACGCCTCATCACTTTCATCAAAAACTTGAAATTTTTTTTTTTTTTTTTTTTTTTAACTTCGAATATAAATTTTTTAATAAATATTTGAGAATACATAAAATCACCATTTCTTTTCTACATCATCAGCTTTAATATATCTTTTCTGTTATTATGCTTGATAACATTCAAATAGAATACACTAGGGCCATAGGAATTGGATTAATAATATTGAGTTTATATTTTATTGGAGAAGGGACAGGCTTGCCCTTGAGTTGCCGTTGAATCTTCAATTGGTGATCCCTTCAACAGGCCTCCAAATAGCTCAGCTGGGTCATAATAAATCTCAACATCCTCTGCTCTAAGTGATTCATCAACCTACCAGGTTTTTCATCATCAGCACAGAATCTAAAATCTAATTTAGTAAAACATAAGGAAAAAATTTTGAAAAGTCATTAAATTGTGATTGATAGTTATTACATAATAATTTATAAGTAACTAAATCTTAATTATCTATTACAATAAAAACATGCAGAAAATTGCAAAAGGCTAATAACAACCCAGCTCAACACTGGATCCAAATTTTTTTAAATTTATTTAAAATAACTAAAAAAAATCCATATTAAAAGTTTCACCGTATAATTAAGTAATATTATTGAGAACATACCTTGAGAGTTCCCAATCCATAAAATTCAACCTTCTCACCAGTAGGAGCATGTCCTTTGAAAGGTCCTTCAAAGAAACCCCAATGCCTGAATTTGAAAGCAATCAATGGAGGTCCTGAATAAACACTCAACACTTCCCATGCAAACCCTCTAGGAAAAGCTGATCTAAATGCTTCATGCGATGACTCAAAGCTCTCTTCTTCTGCTTTGTAAAACTTAAATTCTTCTGGCAATGAATTTTTCAACAATGCATTGTAACTTCCAAGTTTTAGCGTCTCTTCTGCTGATATGCCTTCTCTTCCTGTTAAATACACAATGGGAAAATGATCAAATTACACTACAATGGGAAAATGATCAACTTTTCTATGTTGTTTCTGTGAGTTAATCGTTTAATATTTAGGTTTCCAAACTCATCAAAACCCCTCCTAATATTATTATGGTGAATTTTATTTATTTATTGTCTTTACTAATTTATCTCTGGGGAAAAGACAATTACTCACAAATATCCTTTAAATTTTAGAAATGGTCACATAAGTCTTTTTTGGATTTTTCTTACAAGTCATGGGGGTTTATGTGTCCCAAAAAGAGTAAGTATAAGAGTGGGGTTTTGATAAATTTTCTGTAGTAAGTATAAGCTAATTTATCATCCTATAGAATCGAAACACAAAATTTGTGAGATTTGATTTTTGAAGTATTATGTATGTATTTATATATACCGTTGACGATGAGCTTAAACTTGTCAGGATGAATGGTCTTGAAGTCTTTTAAGCGAGTCTTGTGTGAGAGCTCCATCTCCCATGATTTTATTGCATTTTGTACTGTTTCTTCTAGGGATCCTTTTGGCCACTCCTGCCAAAAACAATAATATTTACAAAAAAAATTTAAAAATTTAAAATTAAAATACAAGAAAGAGTCTCAACGAGAGAATTAATTAAAGAGGAGATATGATTAATTATATGATGGGCATGCAAGCACCTTAGTTCTGCCTTCTTCAAAGAGTTGATTAACAGCGTCATAAGTGGGAGGGCTGCCATGTCTCCATTGAATTTTCTCGGATTCGTCGTGCAAGAAGGATCTGTACTTATCTCTATCTGCTGCAACCGCCATTGAAGGTTGATGAGCTGCTTCACCAGTTGACATGTTTAAAATCTTCTTAATTTAATGTCAGAAATAGCGTGAGGTAGAGAACATGTTTTATAGGAGGGTAAATGCTTTTTCAGTCTTTTGGGTTTGAGCTAATTATCCAAATATTGACGACTAAAAAATCGTTTACCTAATACAAATTATGAGTGATAAATAATGGGAAATTAATCAAATTATGCAAAACAACAACGACAACGACAACGACAATAATAATAATAATAATAATAATAATAATAATAATAATAATAAGGATAATTTTCCTAATTAGCCATTATTATTATTATTATTTTTATATCCATTCTAGTCAACAATATAATCAAAAGACCGAATTAGCTTCCTGACATAATTACTTGTGTATAATTTTTTAAATCTATCTCATAACATTAAAGGAATGCATATAACACATTTTTCTTCTCATACATAGGAGTGTGTATTAATCGATTTAATATTAACCAAATCGTTCCGATTAATTTTTTTAATGGTTCGGTTATTGTGATTAAATCGATTTTTCGATTAAGATTTTTAATTTTTTCAGATTTTTGGTTCGGTTAAGGTTATGAGATTTATGTAACCGAACCGACCAATTAACCGATTACAAACCATAATTTGACTTTATATATTTTTAATTAAAATGAAATTAAAACTTTTACCGTCTGCCTCTACTGAGTGTAGTTCTGAACTATTTTTTGATAAATTTAAATTTGTCTTCTGTTGTTAAACACATATTTGTTTGTCTTTTGATGAATTTAAATTTATGTTAATGTGTTAATGTGGATTGTTATTGTGGAGATTCTGGACTGGTTAATAACCGAATTAACCAAAACCGATCGAAGAAAATAATGGTTATGTTGCTTAATGATTATGTGTCATCATATGGTTAAATCAGTTGATCTTTTACTTAATCAAATAATTTCGGTTCGGTTAAAAAATCAATAATTAGCCGACCGAACCGACCGATGCTCACCCCTACTCATACCCATTATTTTTTTCTCATCAGAACTTTAAAGAAATTAAGTTGAGATATGCTTTACTTTTCCATACTTACTGTTTATGTATATACATGTTATCCCTATATTGTTGAGGATTATTAGTATTTCAGGGTTAGATTTAAGTCAGGGTTGTAAAAGTGACATGTGTGACATTTGAGTGACATACATAGTCGCACCGTGTGATGTGCTCACTGATCACATCATACTTGTCGCACAATACGACGGATAGCATTGCATAGTACGATGATCATCGTCTCACGTCGTGATGGGTGTGCTATGTACCCACCGCGATAACACCATGTGATTGATATGCAATCTTTTAAACAACTTATTGTTTTTTTAGGTATAATGAATGATTTTATGGTTGTGATTAAAATGGTGTTAGATGGTTCATAAGAGAGAACGATTGATAGTCTTAGAATGAAATATGTAAATGGGAAAAGAAAATTATTTTTCTTCAAAAAGATTCTATATACAAAGATTTTATTGCATGGGTTTATGAGTTGCTTCAGAAAAATTCAAACGATTTTGATATCTCACTCAAGACAGATTTATTGATGAATTTTATAGTCATGGTCCTTAAAAACCTATTGAAATAGTCGATGATGAATCAGTTAGGATTGTTATATAGTTGAACTCTGGTCTGAGGGCAGCTCATGGATACATTGCTCATGGATATATTGGTATTTTTGTGACAATGACTCCTAAAATATCCATGAATGTCCTCTGACGCCGGTAGGCTAACATTTCGCCTATGAACCAACTATACATATGGGACTTCATCATACCATTTGTTTCGAAGCATCTCAAGAACATGTGTCTTCATGCCATGAATGTTCATCTCCATTTTACTTTGAAAGTAGTCCCGCTAATTACTGTAGAGACGTGACAAGTTCAAGTTATGAAACGCAAAATTATCAATCTACAATTAATGGGATTGGTGAGCATATAGTGCAATTTGATGAATTCATAGAAACTAAATATTTTCGGGTTGTCACTGAAAGGTATCGTTACAATAACATCTCAACTACACATGATCCCCTTATGTGCATGCCTCCAGTGTTACCGTCGGATGCGTCTACTCCTGATTTTTTTATAAATGATAGTGCAATTGGAAATTTTGAAGGCAACCTTTTTAACTAGAAGAATGTAATGCATAGGAAATTAGGCATAATGGTTATTACGAAAAATTTTAATTCATGGTAGCCAGGTCGTAAATGACACGATTTGAGGACCATTATGCAGTATATTATTGTAAATGGTGATTTTGTGTGACACAATCGAGCAATAACACAATACAATTTGGGTGACAAATAGATGTGACGCTGAGGAATTGCACATATGTAGAAATTATATTAACAATCATAATCATCGACAAATAAGAAGGTGTAATGTTGTCGGTTATATGATAAAGGAAAAGTATACTGATGGGAAGTGGTCACACCTCCGAGAACTATAATCGCTGACTTATAGATTAAGCATAACGTATCTGCGATGTAATTACAAGCATGTCAGGCTAGGTAAGTTGCCATAAATTTGATACAAGCCCAAAAGATTCGTATTCATTATTACCGTAATACTCATATGTTATGAGAAGTAAAAACTCAAGTTATGTTTATCACATTGAGAGAAAGATGTAGAAAATAGATTTGCGTATGACTTTTTGGCTATTGGATCTTGTGTGAGTAGGTTCTTGCGGTGTATAAGGCTAATGATTGTTGTGGACATGTCTCATCTGAAGGGAAAATATAAAGGAACAATGTTAGTGACTACATGTTTATATGGAAATAACCAAAATTTTCTTAATGCCATTAGGATTGTGGAGTCCGAAAATGATACATCTTAATAATGATTCATGAGAAAACTGCATGAAGTATTAGGGATGAACTAGAGTTTGTATTCATTTCTGATTAATGCATGTCCATTCAGAAGGCTGTTTATCAAGTATTTCCTACTGCAACACATGACATTTATTTTTACCATGTGCAAGGCAACATAAAGAAAAATTTGAAGATATCTATGCCAGAATGGAGTAAATTTAGGTCATCATTTATAATAGCTACGAAATTATATGATCCAGTTGTGTTTGATGAGCATTTAGGTCAACAAAATGTTTATTGTCACGCAATTATTGCCAACCAAGTCCAGTGTGTAGATTATATCGCCCTTGTATATCATCAATAAATGAAAATATCACATCATTGGTAAGTTAGTGTGGTTTCATAAATGCTTTCACATTCTATCTTTTTACTGTGGAAGCACTTAACTAATCCATATGGTGCTTCCTAATTGGCTTAACCAAATTTAGCTAGACCCAGTCACGATTCCGGTTCGAAACCGAAACTGAATCGGTAGGTTCAGGTTCCAACCGATTTTATTCGGTTTGGTTAGGGTTCGACCCTAGCTGAACCAAACGGAACCAGACGGTTCCAATAGTTCGAACCGGAACCGTTGGAACTGCCGGTACCAAAGGTTATACGGTTCCAGTTGGAACCATTGGGCTTGCAACAAGGAGCACAACAACGACTCTCTGCTGCCTTTAAATTTATTTATCTATTTTTTTCCTTAATCTAATTACTAAATTACCATTAATAACATTAATAAAATGGCTAGTTTTAGGGAAAATTTAGGTATCACAAAAATAATCCAAAAATATATAAATATGAGTCATTCTTCATTTTTTCAATACACCAATTCTCAATTCTCTCAATTTCTTTAATTCTCTCATTCTCAATTCTCTCATCTTCAATTTCTCATATGGATTTAATTTTATAATTCTTCAATATTAACAAAAAATGGCAAGTTCATCTGAGAATACCATGTCTAATGTGCCAACCCAAAAGAGTAGCCAAAGTATCAGTACACAGAGAAGAGAAGTTAAGTCACAATCTTCCGATATTTTCAAAATTCATTTTCATTTAGTTGAAACTGAAAATGAAGGTCCAAGTGTAATACACAACTATTGTGGTGTATCTTATAAATTTATTGGCGGCTTTGACAATATGAACAAACACTTGGATAGACATCATACCGCTGAAATTGGACTTGATACAACACAAACTCAAATGGACAGATACTCTTCATCTAGTTGAGGTACAAGTTCTTTAGATTTTTTTAAATATTTTGATGCTAAAAAATAGAGAAGAATTTGCTAAATTTAATTGTATGACAGATTTTTCTTTAAGTTTTGGAGAAAAAAAATTACTTTTACTAATTTTGTTTGAAATGCTTTAAATCCTACTGCCTGTAAAATGCCTAGAAATACAAAAAAAAATGATACAAAGATGGTAAATTATTTTAAATGAAATATTTAAAGATATTAAAGGTCGCTTTTCTATTTGTTCTGATTTTTTGAATGACCATTGGAAAACACACTCATACATGGGTGTGACTTGTCATTGGATTGATGCATCATGGAATATGTAAAAATGACTTATTGCATTTAGAGTTTTTGATGAGAAACATACTGTAAAAAATATTTATAGAATGATTAAAGTAATTTTTTTATGAATATGGTTTATTAGATAATTTTTAATAGTTGGTTTTGATAATGCATCTACAAATACTACATCAATTAGAGATTTAAAAGAAATATGCCAACCAAATTTAGGGGTCGATTTTTTCATATCTGTTGCACATTCCATGTCCTTAATTTATGTATTCAAGATGATATGACTTATTTTGAACATCACATTAATTCTATTAAGATTGCACTTAATTATATTTTGTCATATTCTAATGTCAATAGAGAATGTACCATGTTTTTGTAAATTAAATGGTGTTAAATCGGTAAAATTTTTACGAGATGTTCCAACTCATTAGAATTCAACTTATTTTCTTTTAACTCAAGCTTTTCAATACAAAGTTATATTATGTATTTCTTTTCCCAACATGTTCAACATATAACACGTTTGGCTAGTCAATGAGATATTTGTGAAAATATTTTAGAACTTTTAAAAGTTTTTAATGATGCTACAAATATTTTTAGTGGAGTTTATAATCCTACAATAAATCTATTTCTTATTGAATGTTTGAATATTGTTGGTACACTATAAGAGCCTGCTGAAAGTTCAAATATTAATGATATTGTTTTAATTGAAGCTATTACTGTTATGCGGAGAAAATGATTGACTTATTTTAAAGACATTTCATTACTTTATCTTATTGCCACAGTTTTTTATCCCAAATTTAAATTAGAAGGTTTGAATAGTGGCTTACAAACTTACTATACATATTTAGGAATAGATTATGAAATTAATATTATAAAAATAATAGATAAAATAAAAATTGATTTCATGGATTTATTTAATGGTTATGTTAGTAGATATAACTTGCAATCATCAGGATAATCTATTAGAGAACTCGTAATACATTCAAGACTTAACGTAGGTGATCGTTGGTTGCTACAATGAAATAAAAAACAGAAGGATAACATGATTAACAACCCAGAATTGGATAATTATTTATCTATCAATTTCGATTTTCCTTCTCAAAGTTTAGTGCGTACAAATTTTCAAGTACTTGACTGGTGGAACCGACATCAAAATGTCTATCTTATTTTATCAAATATTGCTAAAGAGATGATGGCATCACTTGTTTCCACCATTATGGCTGAACAAGCCTTCAGCTTATTAGGTAAAATTTTGGAAGCGAGACAGTCTTCATTTCATCAAAGCACTTTAGAACCAACAGCATGTGTTGATTGAACCCGAGCTGATCTGAGGCAACAAGAAGATGCCCCTGATGACTTTAAAGATTTGTTCGACAATGCATCTGCAAGTGCAAGCGGAATGGGAGCTGAAGGATCAACAACAGGCATAGATAATGATGATGAGTAAATAATAGTAATTGGGAACTATCTAAAAAATGTAATGGAACTGCGTGAGTTTTGATTCCTCTCACCCCTAGAGGATACATAGGCAACTTAAATTTTAAAAATTTAAGTTCAAGTTTTTTATTTTATATTTAATTTAATGTAATCTCAATTCAAATTAATAATTTTAAGTAATTTTGAAATCTCATTTTTATTTTTTAAAAAATATTTAAAATAAAAATAATTAAAAAAAGGGAACCATTTAATTTGATTCCAATTCGCGATTCCACATTCTTGTACTACTTGGATAGAGAAATCTTTAAACATTTTCTAAATATAGCTGGACCGAATCTCGTTCACCTTTGTGCTACTTGGATTTCATCACCCACTTGCCAGAATGGGAATCCAACAAAATTTTGTTTTTTTGTTTTTTTTTTAAATCTAAGTTAAAATCTGTTTTAGCCATTAGGGTTTGGGTTAATTACCCAGTTAGCCACTGTATTTTTTATAAATTGTCCTAAACATCTTTGTGTTTCTATAACTTAAAATTCAATCTGGTTTGACATGAAACAGATTAAAATTAGAAAACTAATGAATAAATTTTAATGGAAATAGATTTACAACATAGACGTTGCAAATTATTTTTTAAAAATACAGAAAATAATTGGCTCAAATAATAAGGGCCGAAGAAGTATTTACTTAATCCAATAATCTTGGAAGTTAACAAGATCGTAAATTTATATTCTATTTGAAATATTGACGAGATGGTAATTTGCTATCACAACTTACTCAAACTCAGAAGGTGTAATATCAAGTTTTAATTATAAGCTTTACCAAATTTAATTAAAAAAATAACAAGGATAATATATAATACTGAGGAAAAGTAAAGCTCACACACCAAATATATATGGTTCGGAGTTTAAATTTGTACAAATTATTAAGCTTGAAAAGAATAAAACTATCGGATTTATGTAACTTAAGAACCCCTCCTCATTATTATCTCAATTACGTGAATCCTTTAAATGACCTTATCTAGAGAGTACCACTCATATTGATTCGTTTGCTGCGTATAAATGACTCTGGGTTTGAAAGATTACCAGTTGTCTCGGTAACTCAATCCGAGGAGCGAAAATAGGATGATGGTCGTGTTAGTGTTCCTAGAACATGCCAAGGATCTAATAAGCAAGAAAAGGTGTTCATAAATTCATTATAAGTTGCGGAATTACTTACATTGAATGGATTTGAGCTTTTAAAATTTTGAGAAGAAAATCTCCAAGAGCCTTCCTTTGTTGATTCCAAGCTTTGAGTTGAAGATCTCCAAGATCCTTCCTTTGTTGATTCCAAACTTTGAGTGTTGATTCCAACTCTTGAAGTTGTTTCCCTATCACCTTTGTTGATTTGTGAAGTGCTAGCTATGATTGATTTTGCCACAAAATCAAAGAGAGAATGGAGAGGAGATTCACGCCCATGGTGGCTCCAAGTTCACGCCCAAACACCTTGTGTATTAGGGTTTTTATTTGTTTCAAGTGTTGTATTACACAAGTGAAGAGAGAGAGAGGGCTAGGGTTTTGTTAAAGGGTATTTACCATTCTCACCAAAACCATGTAGTTGGAGTCTTGGTTTCACCTAAACCAAGTAGTTGGAAAGTAAGTGGTTTTGGCATAAATGCCAACCACTTTCCAACCACCACTTCACATGTGTGACATGTGTGAAGTGTGCCCCACCATTTTGAATTCAAAATTCAAAATGTCTCTACGAACATTTACCGCGGCTCGGATCCGTTTAATCCGATTAAAAGAACTTTCGTCGTTAAATAATTAAATCAAATAACGATGCCTCGTAAATATATTACGAATGTCGTTTACGAATTAATTCTAAATTAATTCGTTCGCTCGTATTAAAGTCCGACTTTAATTTCGTAATGAAATCCAATTCATATTAATATATCTGATATATTAATTTTATCCCATACGAATAAATAAAATAGAAAAATCAAATTTAACTATTAAATTTATTTTACCGATTAATTCCAAATTAATCGCGTTCTCTCTCTTCTGAACACATTTAATCCCAGATTAAATAATACCTCAATTAATCCCAGATTAATTCCCTCTCTTAATTAATCCCAGATTAATTCTAATTAAATCAACTGTCATCGGAGAATCTTTGGGAAGCGACCCAAGAGATCCTTGGATATGTTGGCAGTAAATATGGTCATCGGATTATCTGAATACGTGCGTACCTCGTACCACGTGCTTACCGATTTACAAGACATGGTTGGCTTCTAGCAAAGTACCGTGCCTACCCAATTCTCCAGAAATATTCTTACTGGAATATATAATCTATGTCAGGCGTAGTATACGTAGTATTGCGTATTGCGATCCAGTATCGAATGCCACATGCTAGGCCTAGGGCTGTAATCGTGTCTGCCCCGTACGAAGCACATGTCGGATGTCTAGTAACTAGTCTCTATAATCGGATATACATGACCTAGTCATAATATCCCGATGACTACAGTACTTAAGAGTACTAGTACCATATCCTACGTGACATCATCTCCACTATGACTGGAGTGATACTTCCGTCTTGACATCACACCCAACACACTACGATTCTCAATATACCTAGCAGAGGCGTACACAGAACCTGTTAAAGCCCTGGACGACCAAAACTAAAGCATACCGATTGTCGCAAGTATTAGCGATGCAAGTCTCAGGTTAAGACCAAATACACCTACCCTGATTTCGGACTTCCATAGACTCATAGTCATACTACCAATGGAATTTCGAGGGGTCTATCCAGAGCGAAGCTGTTTTCCATACCATCGGTAAAACACAACCTCCTATCACACTTACATGAGTATCCTATACCCAAATATATGAGAACTATGCCGTTATGATCTCACATAACGCGCACAAGTATAATACTAGTCTATTCCGCATTATCGATGTCCAATCTCGATAATACTACGACTAGAGATATTTAATGATTAATCCTTCGAGGACTGATACTGTCTCATATCATCTCAATCCAGGAACTAATCATAGAGACCTCTTATCATTTATACATCTAGGTGATCTAATCACAAATGATAAGAGTGCAATCTCCTTGTCACATAGTTAATTTGTACAACAACACCATGATCTGTACAAATAGTGACGCTATGGGTCATAACTGTCCAACAGGTCGACTAATTTAGGAATAACATGATGTATGTCCTACCTGAGAAGGGTGTGTCTAGAAGGCTAATGATGAAATATATAAAGCAACGGTTCAAAATGGTCGTTGACCCTGCCAACTGCCATAGGTCAGTGTAGTGGCAGAGTAGCAGTCACCATAAGTCGCCACATACTGCCAGAGGCCGCCATAGGCAGGTGTTGTTGGGATATATGCCATAGAGCATCATGTAATGTAAACGGTATCATTTTTTTATGAAATAAAATGATGCATTATTCATTTATCAAAGTGTTTGTTTAATATCACATATTGTATATTATCATGTTTACCCTAGATTACTCATGTGCATTCAGACTTAGTATATGAGTGTCATACACATGAGGATTTAAGTATGGAGTTAGTAATCTAAAATAGTCCATAGAGAGCAAACAAAGTAGGTACTTTGTTTGTGGTTTATCTATAGCTGCAGTCCATTCTATAATTGTATGACGATCTTGATCCGGGATCGTCCATGTGGAGACATGAGAATGAAGACGCCTTGTATGATATGATCATATAGGACTGGACCTAGATAGAAATGAGTTTCTTATAATTTCCGTTAAATAAAGAAATTCATTTCGATATACCAGATGGCCATATATGGGTTGATCTTAATCTGAGTGTACTACGAACTCTTTCATGGCAGACTATATCCTTTAATTTACACAGGTGAGGTTGGTGTAGCAATCCCGACCAATACTTACGTACATTGGGGACATGGTTTGGTGTGTAGCTGGAGACATTTTACATAGATATGAAGTTCACTCCTTCTTGCGAGAAGTAGAGTATTACCTTTCTTAAGGGTTGATTCGGTACTTGAACGGTTAGAGCTCTCATGTCTTCTATTACGAATAGAAAGATTAACATTCATAATAATTATGAATAAATCGTTCATTAGAGAATCAATAATACTTAAGGTAAAAATAATTAGAGGGGTATAACGAACATTATTACCCGGCTCTAATTACGAGATATTCATGAAGGGTTAATCTGTATATAATGACTATATCGATGGACACCGACATGGTTCGGCTTAATTTATCTATCTGCGGCAACGAGAGTGCAGCTTCAGATTTTTAGTGGAATAACACAGAGTTAATAATTCGAAATATTTAATTAAGAGCTTAATTAATATTCCGAGATTATTGGAGCTCGGAACCGTAGGTCCATTTGGTCCCCGTGATAGCTCGATATACTGTAGCAGATTAAATATAATTTCACAGTCCAATTATATACTCACATATGAAAATATTATTAATATGATTAATAAATATTATTTTATCACACATGAAACTATATATTAAAATTTAATATATGGTTTTAATAATTATATGATAATTATTAAATACATGAAATTAAATTATACGTGATATAATTTAATAAGGTCAAATTTGGAATTTCTAAATTTTGGGTTTTGGAAACCTTGGTTTTATTTTGGTAATTACACTTTTTGAAAGGTAATTACACTTTTAATTTTGTAACATATCTTTGATTATGGTAATTAAATAAGATGTTACAAATATTTTTGACCCTAGCTTGGCTGAATTTTGTAGGTGGTGGAAGGGGAAGAGTTTTGCTTGTTTTGGAAATAAATAACCCTAGGTATAAAAAAAGTTTTTTTTTTCCTAAACCTCTCATTCTAACCCTAGCCACATTCGTCTTCATCCAACAATTCTCTCAAGTGTTGAGAAATACAAAAGAAGAACAAAAGAAAAAATAAAAGAAAAACCTTATGTGACTTGAATCTCTAAAATATTTAGGGATTAGTTTTGTGAGTCTAACCCACACTAGTTTCTGTTGATTGCGAGACATAGCACGTAAGTCCTTTTGGTGTTGAACCAAAATCTATCGCCTTCCCTTTCCTTAGACCCACGGCAATGAGCATATTTTTTGCCCACTGCCGCGCACACTGCTGGTGAAACGGGGCCGATTTGTTTTATTTTTAATCCAGAAATTTTGGGGAACACATAGGGTTGTTTTGGGGTTGTGTTGGGGCTGTTTTTGAGTGAAAAATCAGATCTGAAACACAACAGTGATTCATGTAAATAGGGGATGTTTGGGTAGTGAACTGGGTGTGAATTAACCCTTAGCGTTAGGCTGTTTGGGACTGTTCCGGGGCTGATATTTTATCCAAAAAAGAATCAAATCTTCATCCTTAGCGTTAGTAACTTTCGGCCAAGAGGAGAGAAGGGCAGAAAAAATTTTATAGTTTGATCCCGGGTGTCTAACGTGTTTCTGCTGTGCTAGGAAAGTGGTTCCTACAATTGGCATCAAGAGCGAGGTTGAAAAGTATTCTTAACCCTTCTCTATTTTATTTTAAAGTTACTGTTTTTATATATTTATATTAGTTAAAAATATTGATATGCAAGTTTAGATGAGTAGGCACAAAATAATATTCATAAGATGAATGATTATTGTTTTTCATGTGATGAATGAATTTTACATTGGTCGTAACTTTTTCCAACTCTTATATTCGTGTTGGTTTTGGTTTTGAGATGTAAGGTCATAACGCCATTGTTTACAAATATTGTAATTTAATTTTCCAATGTAAAAGTTTCAATTTTTATTATTTGGAGCACCACAGTCATAAAATGAGACAACACCACCTTGGAGTGAGATTTGAAGACCAATGGATACCTTGGGATATTTTTGTACTAATTAGATTAGTATAGGAAAAAATAAGAGTCCGGCCAATGCAAAATATTTTTTTTATGTTGTATGTATGTTTAATTCGAAATGTTTGAATATCATGTCATTTAGCTTAAGGTGTATACTCTTGCATTTCACATGCAATAACATGTTTTTGGATGCATACATATATTTTAGACATGAAATGTGATTTTATGTGATTTAAAATGTTAAATTGGAATATTGTATGCATGGAAAACGATTAATTGGTTTTAAAGTTTAAAATTTGAAATTCTAATATATTTGGCTTAATAAGTGCATCATAAATTCCATTGGTATATAGGATGGAAAATATCCGAATCCGAATGGACGGTAATGTGGTCTGCACTCGGGATACAATTCCACGTACCTTTGGATTTTATAACGCACTTAGATTAATTAAATAGTTTAAGTAAAATCTTGACCATTTTAGGATTCTAAAAATTTTAAACTAATTAGTGTTCTAGTATTTTAAGAGTTAAAATATAATAGATCACTAATACTACACCAATTAAATTAATTAATTGAGTATATTAATTAGTAGAGGCTAATGATATTAGTGATATAAATTTTAAGAGTTAAAATTGGTTAGGTCACTAATAATATACTAGTGTTAGTAAAAATTATGATTTAACCGCCATAAATTTATTCACACTAGTAAATATAAAATATTGAAAATTTTAAAATAGAAACCTTCATTTTAAAATAGTGAGTGGGAGAGGGACATACAACAGTATATCCCGCTATCTCCGTTGTTAGTCTGAAAATATGAGATTCAAAAGGCGCCTCGAGACGGCTTTGCTTTCGTCCACCTACGGATGGTGTCCATTTTGGGTCAATATCAAGTTTGGATTCCGAGAGGATAGGTACTCTAGATGTATCTTGTGAACTGACCTACCCTACGGCGACACTTCACTAGTTAAGTCTAAGGGTTCCAAAATGATATGTCACACTCACAAAGGTATGATTAAATGTTAATTAAAATTCCTTGATCAAATCAAATAGTGGTTGATTAATATAGGAATAAGAGTTATTCCCGCAATATTAATCAATTGAGATTATCTTAATCTATCATACAAATACTTGACCTACCCTATGGCAATACTTATTTGTGGGATGATAGATTTCTGTGGTATAGTAATTATCTTAGATTTCTAATTCGTTTTTATTAGTTCATATACCATGTTTAAATTTATGCCAAATTTATTTGATAGTTTTAATATACGATGAATGAATATTAAATGCATGCTTATTTTTATTTTTCAGCCATGATTTCTCCAATTATTTCCATGCTCTCAAATGATAGATTAACGAGAGAAGATTATGTTAAGTGGAAAAGTAACATGGATGATATCATGATCTGTGAAGACCTAAAGTTTGTCCTGACAGAGCAGTGTCCTCCCGAGCCGGCCAGAAATACTGGCCAAGTTGTGTGCAATGCCTACCAAAAATGGGACGCGACTAATGAGAAGGCCCACTGCTACTTCCTGGCAGGGATGTCCGAGGTTCTTGCTGCAAAGCATGAGCCTATGGCTTCAACATCTCAGATTATGGAATAATTGCAGGGCATGTTCGAATAAACTTCGGAGCATCAACGTCATGAGGCTATGGTCTCAGTGATGACTACTGGGATGAAGGATGAGACATCAATCCGAGAGCACATTTTGAGGATGATGACCTATCTCAACACTGCCAAAACCAATGGTGCTCGTATTGACGAGCAGAGCCAGTTGACCATGATTATGGAAACTCTTCCGAAGAGTTTCATGCAGTTTAAAAGTAACTATGTTATGAACAATTTGACTTTTACTTTGACCCTGCTGCTTAAAGAGCTCACCCACTACAAGTCTATGCTTGTGGATCCTCGTAAGCCTCGTGCTGAGGCAAATATTGCTAAGTCTTCTAAATCTGTAAAGAAGAATAAGAATAGCACTGGGAAAGCCAAGGCTAAGCCCATGAATAAGAAGAACAAGAAAGGCTTCAAGGATGCCAATTCCAAGGGAAAATGTTTCCACTGCAACAAGGACGGGCATTGGAAAATAAATTGTCCTAATTACCTTGCTGCACTGAAGGAGAAGAAGGCTACAGGTAAATACGATTTACTTGTTATCGAATCTCTATTAGTGGAGGATGATAAATCTGCTTGGATTGTTGATTTTGGAGTCACTAACCATGTTTGTTCTTCTTTGCAGCTACTTGACTCATGAAGGGACCTTGTTGAAGGTGACAACACCATGAGGGTCGAGACAGGGGATGTCGTTTCAGCAAGAGCAGTGGGAGTTCCACTTTAAGTTTTTCAAATAATAAGTATTTAAATTTGAACAATGTGTCATGCATTCATGGTTGTCGCATGAATTTAATTTATGTTTCCAAAATTTTGGATGATGGTTTTTCGGGTTCTTAATAGTAATTTTGTTATTATTGGTAGAAATGGATTAACTATATGCACAAGAAACTCAGAAAATAACTTATATATGTTAAGACCGTTAACACATATATCACTGCTCAAAACTGAATTGTTTAAGGTTGAGAAACCTAAAACAAAACGGCAAAAGATTTCTCAAGATGACACATATTTGTGGCATCTTAGACTTGGTCATATCAGCCTTGACCGGATAGATAGGTTGATAAAGAACGAAGCTTTAAACCAGTTAAAGCTAGGAACTTTACCAGTCTGCGAATTCTATTTAGAAGAAAAAATGACCAAGAGACCTTTTACTGGAAAAGGTATAGGAGCCAGTCAACCACTTGATCTAATACATTCGGACATTTGTGGACCGATGAATGTAAGAGCTCGAGGTGGTTATGAATACTTCATCACATTTATTGACGATTATTCAAGATATGGGTATGTTTACCTAATGCAGCACAAGTCAGATACTTTTGAAAAGTTCAAAAAATATCGTGCTTAGGTTGAGAACCTGTTAGGTAAGATAATAAAAACTCTATAATCAGATCGTGGAGGAGAATACCTTGACAGAGATTTCGAGGAATTCTTAGTTGAGCATGGGTATCCCAGCTCACAGCACCTGAAACCCCACAACAAATGGTGTTACAGAAAGAAGAAATCGAACCCTACTAGACATGATAAGATCTATGTTTAGTTATAGTTCACTACCTAGTTCATTTTGGGGGTATGCATTACAAACATCAATGTATATCTTTAATATAATTACATCTAAATCTATTCCTAATACTCTCTTAGAGATGTGGAGTGGTTGTAAAACTAATTTAAGACATTTCTGTATATATGGGTGTCCAGCACATGTTATGAAGAATAAGACTACTAAGTTGGAGCCAAGTTCTCAGGTGTGCCCAAGTGTTTGGATTTCTGAGATGGCAGCGGCTGGAGAGGGTCGAGACCGAGATTGTAGTAATTTAGGCCAATTGCTCAGAAGAACCCGATGCCAAAAAGAAAGCCATCTATCAAGGTTGGTCAAGTAACATAGGGTATGATATACACAGCTTTCAAAAGGCCATTATCTCAAGTGTCCAGAGAGATCTAGGATAAGGGGTTGTTAATGGAGTTTGATCCCAGGAGGTTCCCAATTGAGAAAAGGGACAACATGGCCTATTGCTCCTACCACAACATCATGGGCCATATAACCGCAATATGCAAGGACCTGTAAGAATAGGTTGTAGACCTGGTTAGGATGGCTACCTCAAACACTATATAAATCATGAGGCCATGAGAGTAAGGTAGTTTCGAGAGCAACAACATGTCTTTACTATTGCTGGAAGAACAACACTAGCTGGAGATTCAAATCGGACCAGGAAAAATTATTGTCGAATCAACTGCCATAAGGAGCTGAGTACAGAGAAAGCCCCGAGGATACATAAACCCTGACTTATGCTAATAATGTTCACCGATTAGGACACTCAGAGAGTGAGTTACCCTAATGACGACGTAGTTATAATTACAGTCAATATAGGCGGGTTGGAAAAAGACATGATACTGGTGGATCTTGTGAGTGTAGTGGACATTATATCGAATGAGGCATTGAGCGGGCTGGGTGTGGAGTTCACCACATTGATAAAGAACGTTACCCCACTATACGAGTTTGAGAAAATGAAAGTTTTTCAACTTGGTCGGGTACAACTCATAATGAACATTGGGATAAGCCTCACACCCGAATCATAATGATGGATTTCACGGTGGTAGATTGCATGAGCAGTTACTAGGTGATTTTGGGAAGGTCCTTTATGATGAAGTCAAGGACGACCATGTCGAGCTGCTATTTGAAACTGAAATTCCCGACCATAAAGGGATTCGGGGTTGTATGTGGAAGCCAGAAAATGTCGAAGAGCTGTTTTTCAACAATTTTAAAGGAAACCTTGTGAATCGCTAACGTTGCGGGGCAGAATAGGAAAGATAGTGAGGATGAGTCAATAGAGGTAGAGACTAAGATCCTGAACCCGAGTAGAATACGCGGCATGGAGAAATAGGGGAAAAACTATAATATGTGGTGCTCTCGGGCTCAGATAGATTGGTGAAGGTTGGGGTCGGGTTGGAACAAAGTCTGAAAGAAGAGCTCATTGAATTCCTAAGGGAATATGCTGACGTATTTTCCTGGAGTCATAAGGATGCCCGAGATTGATCTCCGGTTCATAAGTCATCGTTTATCTATTAACCAGGCTCACAAGGTGGTGAAACAGAAAATGAGGGTGTTTAATCAAGAAAGGTATGAGGAAAATTCATAAAGAGGTTGGAAAATTGCTGCAGGTTGGATATATCAAGGAAGTGAAGTACCTGACGTGGGTATTAAATATTGTCTTGGTCAAAAAGGCAAACGGTTAGTAGAGAATGTGTGTGGATTTCTCCGACCTGAATGAAGCTTGCCTGAATGATAACTTCCCATTTATCAAAGTTGATCAACTAGTGGACTCAACAGGATACCACAGGCTTCCCAGTTTTATGGATGCATTCTCAGGATACAACTAGATTAACATGTATCCCAATGATGAGGAGAAAATTGTCTTCTTCCCTGATCAAAGGTTGTATTGCTACAAAGCTATGCGTTTCAGGTGGAAGAATATGGGGGTAACATATAAGAGGTAGGTTAATTGGTTTTTCAAGCCTTTTATTGTCAGGACAATGCAGATCTTTATAGATGACATGATAACATTGTCAGTATTACCCAAGTACCATTTGAGAGACCTTAGGGAAACTTTCGAGCTCTTGAGGAAGTACGTGATGAAGCTTAATCCGAAGAAATACGCTTTTGTTATCTTATCGGGGAAAGTCCTGGGATACATGGTCAGTGAAAGAGGTATTGAAGCCAATCCATAAAATATCAAGGCAGTGTGGGTTCTGAAGTCCCAATGGTAGTTAAAAAGATTCAGAGCTTGATGGTTGGGTCGCAGCACTTAATTGATTTATTTCCAAGGCAACCGACAAGTGTCATGTCTTATTTTAACTCTTAAAGATAGCAAAAAAAGAGATAGAGTGGAGAAGCAGACACGATTATGCATTCCAACAGCTTAAGAAATACTTGACCCGACCTCCACTGTAATATCCCGAATATTTTTCTGAATGGTTCTAGAAGCTTTCCGAATTGAAGTTTGGAATTTGGAACTGATTGATTTTCAAAAATAAGGCTCTATGTGTTGGAAAATAGATTGGAATATTTTTAAGTGAATTTTAATCGTGTTGGAAAATGTGTGGTTCTAAGAACCGGTTACGTGATTTTTGATTATATCATTTTACGCGTAAAAGTTTCTTGTTTCAACAATAAAGATAGCAAACGAACTCCAATTAAACCGATTTCTGATCTATCGGACTCATTTTTTGGAGACTAACAACTTTCGTGTTGAACACTTTTCGAAATTTGCATCAGAACGACTTCAAAAATATAAATTTCTTTGAAAGCCCCATGATATGGGCCTGACTGTAATTTTTGGGGGTCAGATTGTAAATTTCAGGAAGTTTTCTATAAATACCAATAATTTTCTGAAATTACGAAAAATGGAAAAAATTATCAATCCTCCAACAAAATTCAACCCCCCCGGTTTCTGGTTGCGACGGCCACACCCGGCCACCGTCGGCTAGTGCACTACCCCAGAAAGATGAGCCAGAGCTCCCCCATCCTTTAGGTGTCGGCGGCCGGCCAAGGGACGCCGGAATCCAGTGATATGGTGTGAAGAAGACGCGTGAATGGGTATACCGATCCTGGCTCCTCGCTTTCTGTCACGACCCGAGCCACCCGCCAAATTGAAGCTCTCGGAGAGTACTACAAGATAACGGTGATGATTCTTTCGATCATTGCTCGATTGCACGTAAAATGAGGAGAAAAAGCAGCGGTGAACAGTAACATTGAATTAACAATGCCTCCGACCAAAATTCCGTCTATTCTAGAGCATTCGTGGGATCGTTTGGAGTCCGTATATGGCCTCAAAATCTTGGTAAGACCTCTCTGTAAATATTTGTTAATTTCAAGTTTTCCGTTAAATATTCGGATATTTCCAATAACTTCGTAGAGTAGCATAATGATATAAATTGAATTGTTTGAGTATTAGTATATTGAATATAAGCATTCGGTAGAATCTGAGTGAAAACGTAATGAGTTTGATTGATCCGATAGAATATGCAAGTTTTCGATAAAAATTGGGTTTTTGCGTATAAAGATGTATTTTGATTTTAACGATAGTTATAGATTATTTATGATATTACGAACATGTTTGGATAAATCCGGGTAGGTTCGGAGGGTTCGAGACCCTTCTGTATCATTTGTAGAAACGTTTTCAAAAGAATTTCCAAAAACATGTAAACCAAGAATTTAAGATAACTGATCACTTGGGTTAGTTTATAATGATATTATAAGATTACTAGAACTGAAAATATAGAGATCAAACTTATTTTGATTATTTTTATCATAGTTAAGTCGAGAATACCGTAAATTATGATTTTGACGGCATTTTCGCCATTTGTTTTGACAGATGTTACTAGAACCCGGAGTTCTCGCGAAGCCAGGTAAGTAACCCGTACGATGAGAACATAAATTAGTGATTTCGTGTTTGATTATATATATATATATATTTGAAAGACATGTTAGGATAAAAGATGATAGTTAAGGTATATTCTTGAGAACGAAGTTCGAGATTACGTATGGTTAGGACAATCGACAACCATAGGTATGGATCTTTATTATTGATATGACATTAAGTGAGACATGAAATGAACATAATATTCATGTGTATGTATGGATGTATGGAAGTGTATGAATCGGTACTAATATGGATTCATCTATGTAAATGTATGAGTTTGTATAAGTATGTGTATTAGCATATGAACGCGTATTTGTATATGTATGACATGATTGGATATGTATGATTTGAGTATAAAGGATTGGTAAAGGAAATAAGTTATAACTTTAGAATTTGTAATAGTACGTGTAGATGTGCGTCATTGGGACATGTTTGTTATTGATTAATGTATACGATTTAGCGGTATAGAGGTTGAGTTTGTATAGGCTAAAGTCTTTTCCGGGTGATGGAAGTTCGTGATTGATTGGATACGTATATGAATGGTGAATGTTGATTGATAAGTAAAGAATGTGAGGATTCTAAAAGTCATGGTAAGTAATAAATATATCCATATGATTGATATATGTATATAAATGTATGTGTGTGATAGGTAATATGAAAGTTTGATTTGAGTTAAGTATAAAGGATAATAACAAGTTAATAAAATTTGAACTTGTAACAATTTAGTAATTTTGATAAATTGCTGAAATGTTGACTTTTTTGTTATAATACTAGCTATCTTATGTTGTATAGTGGTCTGAGGTTTCAGCTCAGTGTTTCAGTACAAGGTATAGAGCTCACAGTTAGCTAATGTTTGCGATTTTAGCTCACGTAACCTTTATAAAGTAACCAGCCATAGTTTAAGCTGACTAAACCACCACGCATTTGGGATGGCCTTAGCCGCAAATTTGGGTGGTTTGGTAGATAATAAGTTAGTTATGATTCTGAGAAAAATTGATGTTGCATTCAGTGCAGTGAGTGTATTTTGAAGGTATGATATGTATTTATGGTCATCGGATTAAGAGGAGATTTATAAGTTTGAGTATAATCACATATATTTGATTTCTATTTAAGTTCTTATTGTCACTTGTTATATTTTCATAAGATATGAGTTACTTACTGAGCTTTATAGCTCACACCCCAACAGTTTGCTAGTGTTGTAAGTTCATCTTGGACTTAAAGAGCTAGAAGATTCTTGAGGCGTTTTGCAGACAGCGAATCACACCGATGCAGTCAAGTTGGTCTTGAGTCGTTGTATGGTTTTGGGATGCGTTATGGGCTCTCACAGCCTTAACTTTATTTAGTTGTATCAAATGTGTAGTTTTAATCGTGCTGATCACGTAGTTGTTGATAGTTATTCTGTCTAATGTCAGGCCGGAGGCCTATTTACTTATGAGTTGTGATTATGTCAGGCCGGAGGCCTATTTGCTTATGAATTGAGAATAATGGTTTGTATCTAATATCAGGACACCTTGAGGTGTTTGACTTAGATCTAGGTTTCATGATTTTTAGCAGAGGTCATGCCAAAATTTTAGTAGCATTAGAGGCTAATGGAGATGTGTTTTCCTGTCTCCTTCCGGTATCATCCTAGCATTAGGTGGGATGTTACAAAGTTGGTATCAGAGCATGGTTGAGAAGCCAATTGCATGATCTAGAGTCAGTGACTGCACTGTGGTGTATCTAGCTGTCAAAGAATGTCATTTGTTTTGTATAGACTACGTAGGTCTCTGTATGTAACATGAATGTTTCCTTTGATATGAGATGATTTTTTGCTTGGCTTCTAGCCCGAGTATATTGAAGTCTGTGGATGACTTATTTTGATGTGTATAGACTAGCCGTTTTCGTATTAGAAAAAGTTACCTTGAGTTGAAACCTTATGAGCCATTGAGATTACATAATTTAGATTAGTTATATAGTAGCAGTATTAGGCCCTTGTAAGGCCATATGGTTATTAGAGAACCTAAGGTATGTGTTTGAGACAGAGACTGAGAATTCGGTGTAGCACCGTAGCTGTGCTCGAAGTTAGGAGGGTTGTGTTAAATCCTCTCAGTTATTGGTTGGTTAGGTTATCTGGTTGATAACTAAGTTAGTATAGTTTACTTTTGTCGAAAAATTAAAGGAAATAGAGTTAGACAATTCCTAGAAATGGAATAGAGATTTTCGTATATGCATTTGTGAATCAGATTGGCAGGTATAAGTACATATTATTTTCTAGGACGGAACTTTTATAAGGAGATGAGAAATGTAATATCCCAAATATTTTTCGAAACGGTTCTAGAAGCTTTACGAATTGAAGTTTGGAATTTGGAACTGATTGATATTAAAAAATAAGGCTCTATGTGTTGGAAAATAGATTGGAATATTTTTAAGTGAAGTTTCGTCGTGTTGGAAAACGCATGGTTTTGAGTACCAGTTACACGATTTTTGATTATATCATTTTATGCGTAAGTGTTCCTTGTTTCGGCTATAAAGATATTTAAAAAATTTCGATTGAACTGATTTGGAACCTTCAGACTCATTATTCCGAGATGAACAACTTTTTTGTTGAACACTTTTCGAAGTTTACATCAGAAAGGCTTCAAAAATATAAATTTCCCTGAAAGTCTTTTGACAGGGGCCTGACTGTAATTTTTGAGGGTCAGATTGTAAATTTCAAGAAGTTTTATATAAATACCCATAATTTTCTAAAATTGCCAAAAATACCAAAACTTCTCAATCCTTCAAACTCGACCCCACATCCCCAAAATTCGCTCCCCTCGGTTTCTGGTTGCGCCGGCCACACCCCGGCCACCACTAGCCAGCGCACCACCGTAGAAAGATGCGCCGGAGCTCCCCCATCCTCCAACTATCGGCGACCGACCAAGGGACACCGAAATCCGACGATATGGCATGAAAAAAGCGTGAGAATGGGTATTTCGATCCCGGCTACTCGCTTCATTTCACGACCCGAGCCACCCACCAAATCAAAGCTCTCAGAGAGTACTGCAAGATGGCGGTGTTGATTTTTCCGATCCGCGCTTGTTGCATGCAATATGAGGAGAAGAAGCGACGATGAACAGTAACGTTGAATGAACAGTACCTCCGATCCAAATTCCATCGATTCCAGCGTGTTCGTGGGATCGTTTGGAGTCTGTATATGGCCTCGAAATCTTGGTAAGACCACCCGGTAAAAAAATTCGTTAATTTCAAGTTTTCAATTAAATGTTCGGATGTTTCCAGTAGCTTCGTAGAGTAGCATAATAATATAAATTGAATTGTTTGAGTATTAGTATATTGAATATGAGCATTCGGTAGAATCCGAGTGAAAACGTAATGAGTTTGATTGATCTGACAGAATATGTAAGTTTTCAATATAAGTGAATTTTTGCATATAAAGATGTATTTTGATTTTAACGATAGGTATGAGTTATTTATGATACTACGAACATCTTTGGATAAATCCGGGTAGGTTCGGAGGGTTCGGGATGATTTTGTAGCGTTTGCGGAAACATTTTAGGAAGAATGTTTTAAAATGCGTAAATCGAGAATTTAATATAACTGATCACTTGGGTTAGTTTATAATTATGTTATAAGATTACTGGAACTAAAAACATTGAGATCGGACTTATTTTGGATGTTCCGGAAAGATTCGAGATTTTTTCATAGTTAAGTCGAGAATACCGTAAATCATGATTCTGACGGTATTTTCCTCATTTGTTTTGACAGATGTGACTAGGACCCGGAGTGCTCGCGAAGCCAAGTAAGTAACCCATACAATGAGAACTTAAATTAGTGATTTCGTGTTTGATTATATATATTTGAATGACATGTTAGGATAAAAGATGATAGTTAAAGTATATTCTTGAGAACGAAGTTCGAGATTACATCTGGTTAGGATAATCGACTACCACAGGTATGGATCTTTGTTATTGATATGACATGAAGTGAGACATGAAATGAACTTAATATTCATGTGTATGTATGGATGTATGGAAGTGTATGAATCGGTACTAATATGGATTCGTGTATGTAAATATATGAGTATGTGTAAGCATGTGTATTAGCATATGAACGCGTATTTGTATATGTATGACATGATTGGATATGTATGATTTGGGTATAAAGGATTGGTAAAGGAAATAAGTATTACTTTAGAATTTGTAATAGTACATGTAGATGCGCGTCATTAGGACATGTTGTTATTGATTAACGTATATTATTTAGCGGTATAGAGGTTAAGTTGGTATAGGCTAAAATATTTTCCGAGTGATGGAAGTTCGTGATTGATTGGATACGTATATGAATGGTGAATGTTGATTGATAAGTAAAGAATGTGAGGATTGTAAGAGTTATAGTAAGTAATAAATATATTCATATGATTGATATATGTATATAAATGTATGTGTGTGATGATTCTGAATGATTAAGCAATGTTTGTCATGTATATGTTTGGGTATGAGAAACCATGTAATGAGTTTGTGACACGTGACATGTGTGTTGGGAAATTTGTTTGGACGACATTCATTTCAGACTTATTCTAAATAGGTAATGAGTTTTGTACGAGTTATTGTATGTGTGAGCTAGCTCATATGTATATGTTGTCTTGATCGTGTGTTCTTGGATGCCTTGACTATTGTGTATATGTGAGTGGAGTACTTATTTCAGAGTTTTAATTATGATTTCATATATGCTTTTTCAGATAATTTGACTAAAGTGATTTTTACTTGAAATGTTGATTTCACTCGAGTTGAGACATATGATTTAAGCTTTTTGATAAAGCTTGGATTCAAATAAATGCTTTGATGATGAAATGATTTCAAAGTTACGATTTTATGATTTTTGAGGCAAGGCAAGAACCCATCTCAGATGTAACTTGACTCAGATATGGAATTGACGATATTGTTAACCAATATGGAATAATGGTAACCAATATGGAATAATGGTAACCAATCTGGTACGTGTGCATATGGGATACATGACTAGAGATTACAGATGCCCATAGATCCTGAGTATTGGACTAGTGGGATAACGAGGTCCCTAGACCTGGAATTTCAGAGACAGATTGGTGGCACTGATAACAACATTGTTTACTGGTTTAGTGGCTTGGGGGACGGCGAGACATAAATCCCCAAAACCACAGGATTATGTACAGGATGACATATGGTATTTCAGATGATGTTTTCACAATTGTTTTACAAAGGTTTTGAAACGAAAACTCGGATTTAAGTATTGTGAACTTGGAAAGTTATTGCATTGATTATGAGTATTTACAAAAAATTTCAGAGTTTTACAGACAAAAAAGAGTTTTCTGAAAAGTTTTACAGAAAAAAATGTGTTTTCAGATAAAAAAAAATAGATTTCTGAAAAGACAGTTTTATTAGACATTTCATTTCGATTTCCGATTTGATGATATTCCAAAAATGGATAATTGTGATAAAAGTATATGTGTATGACTTCATGTTTCATGTGATTGAAGTGTATTTGATATCAAACGATATACTCCACGGTATTCATGCTTTGCTTCGTATGCTTTCGATGTTAGCTATTAGAATAGCGCATTTGTAGATAGGTAATATGAAAGTTTGACATGGGTTAAGTATAAATGATAATAACAAGTTAATAAAATCTGAACTTGTAACAATTTAGTAATTTTGATAAATTGCTAATATGTTGACTTGTTTGTTATAATACTAGCTATCTTATGTTGTATAGAGGCCTGAGGTTTCAGCTCAGTGTTTCAGTACATGGTCTACAGCTAACAGTTAGCTAATATTTGCGTTTTTAGCTCACATAACCTTTATAAAGTAACCAGCCATAGTTTAAACTGACTAAACCACGCCGGGTTTGGGATGGCCTTAGCCGCGAGTTTGGGTGGTTTGGTAGATAATAAGTTAGTTCCGATTATGAGAAAAATTGATGTTGCATTCAATTCAGTGAGTGTATTATCAAGGTATGATATGTGTGTGATGTCATCGGATTAAGTATAGATTTATAAGTTTGAGTCTAATCATATATATTTGATTTCTATTTAATTTCTTATTGTCACTTGTTATATTTTAATAAGATATTAGTTACTTATTGAGCTTTATAGCTCACACCCCAACAGTTTGCTAGTGTTGCAGGTTCACATTAGACTTAAAGAGCTAGAAGATTCTTGAGGCATTTTACAGACAACGGATCACCCCGATGCAGTCAAGTTGGTCTTGAGTCTTTGTATGATTCTAGGATATGTTATGGGCTCCCACAGTCTTATTTTTATTTATTTGTATCACATGTGTAGTTTTAATCTTGTTGAGCATGTAGTTGTTTATAGTTATTCTGTCTAATGTCAGGTCAGAGGCCTATTTGGTTATGAGTAAAGATTATGTCAGGTCGAAGGCCTATTTACTTATGAATTGAGAATAATGGTTTGTTTGTAATATCAGGACACCTCGATTTGTTGGACTTTGATCCAGGTTTCATGATTTTTAACAGAGGTCATGTAGAAATTTTAGTAGCATCAGAGGCTTATGGAGATGGGTTTTCCTGTCTCCTACCGGTAGCATCCTAAGCCAATCCAAGGTGAGAAGTTATTCTGTACTTAGCAGTTTCACAACAAGTTGTTAGCTCGGTACTAGTACATGAAATAGATAGGGTCCAGAAAGTGATATATTATTCTAGTAAGGAATTTCTTGAAGTAGAAACTAAATACTCGCCCCATGAGTTAATGGCCTTGTCGTTAGTTACAACAGTTAGGAAACTACGTCGTGAATGCCAAGTATACCCCATCAAGGTATACATTGATCACCCTCTTAAGCAAATTTTATTGGGGTTTTCTCAAAGGCGCGGGCGGAAGCGCGGTTCAGGTGAAATCATAACTTTAAAACTTTTTAAAACTTTTTAAACTTACCAAATAAATTATTCAATATCCAATATGAATAATTCATTTATATTTCACTTAATTTGATATCAAATAACGACATAAATAATTTAGAAAGACCACGAAACTTTTATGAAAACGTTTTTCCGCAAAATAGCATAAAACGTATTTTTGTCCGAACCGACCAACCAATACACAATGGGGCTTCCAGGTCAGCCCCAATAGTACTTGGAGAGTTCATAGGCTACCTGAACAGTGACCAATTCACTGGTTGGACAGCAGACACCTGGTAAGCCCGAAACTCACCCGGTAACGCCGTTTTTCACCGTTTTCGTGTATTTCAACTCCTAAATAATTTTCGGCAATTGTTCCAATGCCCAAAACACATCCAATACAATTATAAAACATAATTTGCATCACAAAAATTTCAGATCTGATTTGGTATTCAAAATTATCACTTTTCATGCTTTAAATCTAATTTTCTCAACATTAATCATATTAATATTTACACCAACCAAAGTCACCACAAAAGAAGAACTAAAGAACAATTCTAGGAGTTATAAGAGTGGTCATGACACTCTAGAATGACAACAAGTCATCAAATGATAAAATTGAACTAATATTACACTAATATTATTCAATCTAACTTCACACATGCATTTAGCCTCCAAATCCATCCTCTAAATCAAAAAGCCCCAAAATCTAAGAAATGAAGAAACCCTAGAACTTTTCTAGATGCTCAAAAACAAGAAACAAGCTTTCTAAGTTTAAGAATTATGAAGATTACCTCCAAATCTCCTAATTTCATTAACTTACTTCTTGATTTCTTCAATTTATTCCTTGTTTCTACAAATAAATTTTTGGGAGCCTCCATGCTTGAGAGGTTCGGCCATAGCTCTCTTATGAAAGAGGAAATACAAATTTTCACTTTAAAAAACAAGCCAAAACCGACTTTAGGAGGCAAAATGGTCATTTGGTCATTTTAATCAAATTAAATAATAATAAGCTTTCAATTAACAAATCCAATTTGTAAACTTTAAGCTTAAAAGAATCATGCCACATGTAACAAATAATAATCAAACATATTACATAACAATTATGTAATATTAATATAATTTATTTATCTAGATATTTAACATTTAAACACATAAATAATTAATTAATAGGATTATTATTATATAATGGCATGTGTCAAAGTCTAATTTGACAATTAATTAATAAGTATCAAATCAAATCTTGTATCAAATACAAATAAACATTAATTATTAATTGACAAAAAAGCCCCTAATGCATGTATTTTAGTTTAACCATTTAAATGATTCGAATTAACTCATTTAATCTGATAAAATATTTTAAATAATCTGAATTATTCATAACGCATTTCACAAGTTCTCAACGAGTACACTTCATATTGTGGGACTCTCTAAGTTTAGGTTTGTCCATCACATAATCAAATTTCGTGTCCGTAATTCACCCACTCGTAAATTATGACGACCACGGATAATCTCACTAAATTATACAAGTCGAGGTCATTGCATACATATAATCCATCTGTCACAGGCTATCAATATTATACCGAGGATATAGATAAGAACGTCAAATCCCTAAGGTATAATATAGTTGACTTTCAAATTTAGATCTCTAAATAACACTCGAAACTCATTTTCGAAGTATGCCACAGGTATGGATTTACTAGATCGCAAATACGTTCAAGATATATATGCCATGTACACAGGACTAACAGATTCTATCTGATACTCACAGGATATCATGAGCATCGGTCCACACCCAAAGAACAGGCGGAGGTTTGATCTAAATAGATCGGTAATGTGACTGCTATCAAAGTGTGGAGGATGTCTCATATATTCACAGTGGTATCTCAAGTCGAATGACTACTATGCTACTCGACTCGTGCATATTTCTATTGACATTGGTGTACCATCTATTAGGAAATCATTAGTAAGTCGTTCGGTGTTTATCAAATAAACACCTACACGTCTATATGAGTCTCTCAAGACTCATGACTCATTGGGATAAACCATCAGATCAAATCACGATATACGACATATACTAGTCTCATCGAATTTTACTAACCGACCTGTGTCAGTAAATCTTGACCAGGAAGTTTATTTGAGAATATACAACTTATATTGACGCTTCACAATGTCAATTACAAACTACGTTGTAACTGCGCACTATGTTGTAAATCTTGAGGTCTTTGTCTAATATATAAGTATTACTAAATCAGATTTAGTTTCAATCTAATCATAATTAGATCGATACGTATATAAAAAAGAGGTGCAACCATTAATGTAATTAATATTATGGGAAACGAATTATTCGTATTCATGAATCGAACATAAATACAATCCAAATTGACGCTCCGAGCACTAACCCTAATAAATTTTACGCAAACTCGAGACCTCGGGTCTTCTTATGAAATGGTTGGTAGAGCTAAGTGAATATGATATATTTTATCTTCCACGGGTATCCATCAAATGGCAAACATTAGCCATTTTATGGTAAAATTCAAGGGACCACATATGTTGGTGGTCTCAGAAGAAAAAAAATAGGAGCTATATATGGACTGGTCGGTCACTTCACAAGGATATGGGGCTGGTATTATTCTCAGCAATGGATGTGGTGAGGAGCTGAGCTATGCCCTAAGGTTTTATTTTTAGGCTACCAACAATGAGGCCAAGTACATGGCAATCTTGGCTGGCCTAAGGTTGTGTGATGTGGTCATGGTTTGAGATGTCATAGTGAAGAGTGATTCAACAAGTGAATGAGGGATTTCAGGCCAAAGAGCCCAATATGATAACCTACCTCATAGAGGTGAAGAAATTTCTTGAAAAGATAAGGAATGTGACCTTCAAGCATGGTCAAAAGTGTAATCAACAAGCAGATTCATTGGCACGACTGACATTCTCAATCAAGTCTTTGATACTACAGGATATTTCCCTTGAAATCCTTACGCCGAAGAGCATGGTTGTTGAAGATGTGATGGAAATGGAAGCAAAGTCAAGTCGTCTTGGATGTACCCGATAACGAGATTCCTGGAATCTGGAGAGCTACATAAGGACAAGAAATACGTCAGAAATGTGAAGTATCGTAGTGCCCATTTTTGTTTCATTGATGAATTGTATTTGAGAGGATACATGATGTCGTATCTGAGGTGTCTTGAACTTGAGGACAAGACCAAATTATGTCCTAAGGGGGATCTATGAAGGCATTTATAGGAGTCATTGGGGATGAGAGTCCATCGCGTATAAGGTGCTCAGATACAACTATTATTGGCAAATAATACATCAAGACGGGCTTGATATAGCTCGTGCCTATGATGTATGTCATAAAAATACAAACGTGCCAGGCAACTGCCCGAGCAATTGACAACTTTTTCCATCCCTTGGCCATTTGTCCAATGGCCATTAGATCTTATTGGTCTACTGACCCATGGGAAAGGGACAAACGAAATATGCCATTGTAGCTGTTGATTACTTTAGTAAATGGGTGGACGCAGAGCCGTTGTCCACCATCACAAAGAAAAAGGCATTAACTTCGTGAAGTGAAATATTATATTTCGGTTTGGGACTCCCTGGGCCATTGTAATAGATAATAAAAAGTAATTTGACAGCATATATTTCAAGAAACTCTTTGAAGACCTTTAGATTGCCCTAAGATTTGTATCACCTACTTAACCTAAGTCCAATTCATAGGTTGAGGCAACTAACAAGACTATAAAGAATAATTTGAAGGCATGACTCGAGTAGTGCAAAGGTTTATGGGTGGAAGAGTTGCTAGAGGTTCTGTAGGCACATTAGACAACCTATAAAGATTCCACATGTGAGACCCTTTTTTTAGATTAGGCGGTGATCCCAAAAGAGATTACGATGAAGACCCATCAGTTCTGGTATTTTGAGGAAAAAAATAATGAGGATCTTATAAAGCATCATCTTGATTTAGTGGAAAGGCAATGAGAGAGGTCAGTGTTCCGAGTAGTAGCCTACCAGCAGAGGATGACCCGTTCTATAGTAAGAGAGTTCGGGTACGTGAATTTCATCCTGGAGACGTATTCCTAAAATGGGTCACTATGAACATAAAAAACCAGAAGAATGCACGTTTGGGGCGAAAATGGGAAGGGCCTTACCAAGTGACCGAGGTCGTTAGGTATGGTGCCTATTCTTTGGAGTAGTCGGATGACACCGAAATCAAGAATCCATGGAATACTGATATGTTGAGGAAATATTATCAGTAGAGCCTCTTTAGAAAATCCTATATAGAGTTGTAAGATGGGTAATAATTCCTTAAAAAAATAAATAAACTTCCATATTTTTAAATAAGAATCTGTATTCATACATACTTGTTGTTTATTTAAGTGTGAAAGACTTGTTTGATATTCTAGTGAAGTACTTATGGTCGGGAAGCTCAATGATTGCCAAAGGTGTAAAGCACGACGCGAGGAAACGTAGTACTCTGGGGCATTCACAATAAATAAATATCACAATGTGGGAATCGGGACCACATGGATTTATGTCATAGCGCGGGAAACGTGCACCCATGTGACTCCCAAACTGTAATCGAACACAATTGACAATATGACCCTAGCTGAAATGTAAGTACCCTATGATTTTCATACATTCGAAGATATTGAAGATGAACTACATAGCACGAATGGTTGCAGGGCCTCTGTGGCGATTGTATACCGGGGGTGTCATTTAACACCCCCATTTGAGGTATATATCATGAACAGTTGGAGGACCTACATATTGATTGTAGCCTTAGGATAACCATACAATGTGTGGCCCGGGGTTTCACATGATGTTTGGAAAATCGATTCAATGAGCACAGTGCAAGGAAGACCCACGGGACTCTATGACGATTATAGCCTTAGGGTCATCATATCATGGGGAGGGATCAGACCCCATGGCGTTTTCCACCCTCTTTGGTGTTCATAGGTCGGGGTTAACAAAGGTCCCCTAGGTGATTGTATTTTTAGGTGCATAGCATGTGGACGATGAATGCCCATATGGCGATTGTGGCCTGACTAGGCAGTGGGTGGTACGCCACATCCACGACCTTTGTTATTTTGGGCAACACATAACGAGATATTGTCTCTGTTTTTTTGATGTTTTTGGGTAGTATGGTGTGAGTGATACGCCACCCTAATTACTTTGTCATTTTTTTTATACAGCACAACGTGGGATGTTGCTACTATTACTTTTTATGGATGGACCGAGGTTAAATGTTTTCTGTTATGGTCTTTCAATTCGATAGGTTCAAGGTCGGAGGATCCCCCCAAGGCTTTATTTTGTTAATGGCATGGGGATGTTGTGTTCCCCTGTGGCCAATGGTGTTGAGATGGTTTTGGGGTTAATGTTTCCCCTCAAGGCATTCTTGATTGTTTGGCTCAGGGTCGAATGATTTCCCTCGAAGCCCTAGTATGCTAAATGGCTTGATGATGATTTCATTTCCTCGTGCCATGTATGATATGAATGGCTTGAGGGTTTGATGTTTTCCCCAAAGGCCTTTTATGATTCAGATGGCTCGGGGTGAGATGATTTCCCCCGAGGCCTTACTGTGGTAATGGCACGGGGAGGGTGTGTTCCACCGTGGCCAAGGGTGTTGGGATGGCTTGGGGTTGGATGTATTCCCCAAAGGTAGTTTATGGCTGAGTGACTCGGGGTGGAAGTTTCTCCTCTGAAGCCTTATTGATTTGTTAGCAGCATTCAAAGGTCTATGTTCCCTCGGTATTATGTGATTAAATAACATGAGGATTAGGTTGTGCACCAAACAGCATTGGATCAAGTTGGTTTTAAGGGAAATGGATGGATCAGATTAATTGGCTGGGATTATCAGGAAGATAGGCTTCTTTAATAGGATTTTTGGCTAAGTGTCGGTTAGCACTAACTCAGGTCGATCAGAGGGGAATTAAGTGGGTTGGGGAAATTACAGCTCTTGGTGATGGTGGGATTCTACTAGCAAATTTTGGTAAAGTACCAGTCAACCTCCTCACAGGTTGGTTTTAAGTAGTTCGAATGGACTAAAGTCATCGTAGCCCTTGGTGTAGTTGTATTCTTCTTCCGAAAGTTGGATGTATTGGTGCGTTCATATGGTTGGGTCATTTTTCCTTTCATATTAGTGGAGGGGAATCAAATTATCTTATTAATATGGTCGGGCTATAGTGCCAATGATGAAGGAGGATTGGTCCTCAATGGGTTATATTTTTGGGGTTGGTCTTCTAGCTTGATCGAGGTTAATATCGAGTTTGAGATTAGAAATTAGAAATTATTCTAAGTGTTGAAGAGTGGTTGCCTTAGATCAAGACTGTGCTTGGTGTGTGCATGAGGCCGTGGAAGTTAGTACAAGTAAACAAAATATAAATATTTAATCTTGAGTCAAATCATTTATAATGTTTTCCCTTCTGAATTCTCAACCGATGAGGTATTAGTTACCAAATTAGAAGGGTCGAAGATGTCTTGAGAAGGAGTTGGGACGGGAGCAGAAGTAGGGGTAAGAACATCAGGGGCCAGAGTAAAGGCTAGAGCAGGAGAACCGCTGGTTGGAGCCTACAGAGGCATGTCCTGGGGTGGTGGGGGAGGCATATTAGTGAAGGGAGCTGGGTCTAGTGCCATTGGGGCCGCCTCTTCAGAAACTTCCTCTTCATGAGCCTTTTCAAAAAGTAGTTCCCTCTTTGAAATCCCGAGGGTATAGTGGATATCACTTAGGTCAATCCTTGGGAACCTATCGGTGATCAGGTCCACCGATCTCTCTAGACCTTCAATGAGAGCATCAATCCATGCCGTTTCATTACATTATTTGGTCTTGGCCTATAAGATGGCCAACTAAGAATTGACCGCGGTCAGCTCGGCCTTTGCATTGCTCATCTCCTTCTCAGCGAGAGCTGCTTTTTTAGCTCATGTGATGGAGTGGCAGCAGCAATTTTGGCATCATCCCTCTCATTTTTTTTACGATGTTATTGGCCCAAAGGATCGACTCAACCTCTGCATTTTCAGCAATTAACTCTTTGTTATTGCTCCTTTCGAGTCAGCTCATTCTTTAACCTTTATACCTGACCGCTCCCTCTACCACCATATTGGTCAGCACGTCCAAATTTTTGGCCATCAAGTAATTCATCTGCAAGAAGATTAGGTCAGGGTAGTATATAGAAATTAGGATGACAAATGAAGGGGTCAGGTGGAAGATTTTTTAACTTTTGACGGAAGGTGGTAACATTGGAAATGGCCTCCCCGAGTGAGATGTTTTCGTAGGACTACGGCATCTTTGAAAGTCACTGCATTGGCCATATTACTGATAGTGGGATCATGTGGCCCGTTCACCTCAACTTCTCTAGGAGGTCTTCGACCCCTAAGGTGACTAGAGAGGCAGTTTCCTATTGAGCGGGGGCCGGTAGGGACTTTTCGCGGGATATTTCCATTTGTATGGGGGGTTGGTTCCTCCAGGCTATTCTTGGTTGAATCACCATTGACTCGGGCGGTCACCTCTTATGTTGTTGTCTCAGGGACGGTGATGGTGGTGTCGTGGTTTGTTGCCTTAGTGGTGGAGGTGGCAGAGGTGTAGTCAGTCGGGGTCGGGAAGAGCTTGATCCGCACCAAGCTTGGCGTTTGCTGGAGCCAACAACGTGGAATGGCTTGATTCTTTTTCAGCCATTCTTGCATAAAAAAAATAAGTTGGAATATCACGAGACAAAAAAGTAATATAAAGCTACAAAAGCAGTAAATAAAGCAGAAAGAACGATAGTGCCTATCAGGCCTTCTACCAGCTGGAGGAGGGGTGCCCGGTATAAGACTCGCCCCAGCTAATGAGGAGTTGTGGACTAAGTCTAAGATGGTAGAGTCATTTAAGCTCTTGGACAGTCAGCTCTGTTGGAGTTGGTGCTTGGAGCGCCAATCCAAATAATGTATTGTACATTTTATTATTTGTTAATAAAATAACTACATTTTCATTTCATACATTATTAATGGTATTGTCATTATGCATATTAGATTGATGCATAAATATGCTAAGAATGATATTGACCTTAGAATGGTCTTGTAGTAATACTGGACACTAGGTGGTCTGATATTGGGATAGTATTACTATTATAAACTATTCTAAAAATAAATATTCATAGTCATTGGTTTTGGAATACGGTCGAATTCCTATAACGTAGAAGAATAGCAATGCCATATATTGGAATTGGAGTCCCAATGATTTAACCCGATGTACCATAGGCTTTGAAAGATCGTATAGATGTGTGGGTATTGGTTGGAACAAATATTTAATAACTCACAGGTGATTCCTAATAGTTGGAAGTAAAAACTACCATCAATAGGAATCTCCTCGAGTCGAGAAGCATATGTAATTCTTTGACTATAGGATAACATTGATTTTGTGTGAGATCCTCCACACTTTGATGCCATGTATGTCAGAAACCTTTCATAGTCTGACCTCTAGATGTCCGTTGGGTGTGGACCGATGCACTCATTAATCAAGTGTGAATCATGATAGGATCTATCGGCCCGTATGTGTACCATAATAGGTTTAAGTATCCATGTAAGTAAGTCACGATTCTTAAAACTTTGGTCAAAGTTGATCACCTAGGGTGGATCACATATATCAGACATGGTTTTTGATTAGTTGTAAAGAATCGTGGATATGTCGACATGAGATGTGCGCCTCGAAAACTTGACGGTGGTATTCTATATTTCCTAAGCACAACTCGGATATCCTACAACGAAGAGATTGATAAATATATATGATAACCTCGACTTGTGTATTCAGAAAGGTCATTTGTGTTCTTCGTGAATTCTGGGTGGCCGAATTACGTACATATTAGCTAAGCTTATATGACGAATGTGTATGAACTTAGAGAGTCCCAATATGAAGTGTACTCGTTGAGCACTCGGGTAGCCGATTAATTTTGATAAAAGATAATATTCGATATTATAATTATCAACTAAGATAATCAAGTGTTATTGGATAACATTGATTATTTACTTTGACCTAATTGGATTATTTGGATTAATTCAAAAATTACACAAGGACTTATTTGTAAATTCATAAATATCTCTACCATTTGAGGATATTTTGGTAATTCCAAATATGTAATTATATGTATTTTTGGCTTGATTTAATTAGATTAAATCAAAGTGGAAGACATATATCTAATCCATTAATTAAGCTTTGTCTTGATTTAATTGGATTAAATCAAAGTGGTAGACAAATGTGATTAGTCACACCTAATTATACATTTTTGGACAAATTAGATTAAGCCACATAAAAGTTGATTAGAACTTTTTTAATAAAAAAATTGCCTAAGTTTTGCTATAAATAACAAGCTTGAGCAAGGTTTTAATTAAGCTTGTGATAGTTAAATACAAGTAATTCTTGGAGAAATTAGCCTAAGTTAGAGAAGTGTTTTGAGAAGCATTGGAAATTCTCTACAACATTTCATCTAGGAGAAATCAAGATTGGATCTTGGAGTGAAGCTTGCTAGCATTGGAATCAAGATTGGATCTTGGAGTCAAGCTTGGAAACCTTGAAAGTTCTACAACCATTTCAACAAATGAGAAGGAGATTGGATCTTTGTATCAAGCGTACTAGGTAATGTCTGATCTTTTCCTAAACTATGTTCTTCATTAGTGAGTTTTCATTAGTGAGACATATAGTGATGAACTATGTATTGGATGCATGATTACATAGTTTAAAGTTGAAATAAGACTAATAAATTGTGTTATGATACTTTGGAAATATAAACACAATATGATTGTAATTAGGTTAAATATGTTCATGGACACGAAACAATTAATAAGAGTTTGAAACTCTAGATTAAAGCTTAGAGCTATAACTACCATTCTAGAATCACTTGACCACCTTTGGGTGAACTATAATTGTTCATGATACATTATATAGTGGGATGCTAAATTGATTTGTGTTTTGATTCAAATAAATACATATATGTATTTTGAATACATGTATGTTAGGTTTATAACATGTGTTGTGGTTGGTTTTGATGTTAAAATTAGTTTTACGGTGTATTGAAATGATAGGAGAAAACTGGAAGTGTTTATGATTGATTTGAAGGTTGAAATTGCTCATTGCCTAGGGGAGCATCGTGACACGGAGCATCAGGCATTCGGGCATCGCAAATCCCACCCTTGCACATCGTGACTCTAGGACATTGATGTCTCACACATTACTCTCACATATTTGGGCATCGCGACTCCCAATCATCTGTGTCGCGACACCGATAGCTGATGAACAATAAAAATTCATTTTCTCCATTACGGAGTTTCACACTACGATTTGGTCCCTGTTTTTCCTACAGACTCATTTCAGAATGTAGTTTTCATTAAAATAGTTTAAAATATTTTCAAAATACATTTATCCCTGATCTCCTTGGGTTAGACCCACTTCCGCTGCGCGGGACATCGATCCGACACCTATGGGTTCCACAACCGCCCTAACAAGCTCACCCAAACCAGCCCAATTCCATATGACGTACAGCCCGACTAGCACTCTTTATCCGTTTAAGTTCATCTTACAAGGTGCTAGTTCATGGTCGCTAGAATCTTAGAGAAATACCTTTAAATGGGCAACCTTAGGCTCATGTCAAAGAATTTTACACATATTCCCATCGACCGTCACGTGGTTTTCCTACCAGTTCGAGGTCGTTGGGTAGCTCTAAATATATGCCCTTGGGAACGTTGAATCTC